>CAHIKZ030003069.1:0-125000 GCA_903632075.3 Acanthosepion pharaonis | reverse complement strand
TGGGAGGAAACGCCTTGCTTAACCTTAATTCGTTTTATTCGCTTTGTTATTCTCTTACCTATATATACATCAAATCAAGCACGATTTACCATTAAGCCATGAAAAGTTATTACAGCAAAGTAGCGCTAAATTACACTAGATAGGAAAATCGCATCTCTTGTTGTCACCTTTCGAATCTATACACTTAGTTTATATATATATATATATTTGGATAGATAGATTTTTAAAACCTTATATAACTATACCTCATCGCATGAACATGTTTTTTTTTCTTTTTGTGACAATCATCAGGCGTGCCTTCACTGTTTTATTTTTACTGCTAGTCCTCACTCACTGGACTATATAGAACTTATATAACATAACAAGCCAATCAATGAATTCTGAACGATCTCCTCGCAAATGAAGAAGTGATTTACGAGCACAGAAACTGGTTTCTACAAAATGAATCTGGAATTACCATGAATTGAACATATGAGCACCGACGAAGTTTTAGAGAAAATGCCAACAAAATAGTTACTTGTAATTATAAACAGATAAAGACTGATCTGTTTTTTGGATGAGGAAAGCATGCATAGAAAATTTGAAACTCACTGGACTTTTTGGAGGAAAAATGGTCAGAGGAAATCAGTGCATAACCTACTTGATTAGCTTCTGGAAATGATTGGCAGGGACAAGGATTAAGATTAATAGCAAGAAAGTTATGGCCACCATCGACCTAAACGGACAAGGTACGTAGAAAAAGAAGTCTCATTTTATATATATATATATATATATATATATATATATATATATATATATATATATATATGTGTGTGTGTGTGTGTGTGTGTGTGTGTGAGGAAGTATAGTTATAAGGTATGCTATATTCGTGGGATAAAGTGGTTAATATCAGGGATAGAACATATGTAAATATAAAAGTGGACATTGAAGTCAATACTCAGAGGCGACAGACTTTGTCATGCTAAATGCAATTGTTAGGTCTGATGATTGCGTTTCGCATGAAACAGTCTGTGCCTCTGTCTGAGCGTCCTCTCTACCCGGAGGCTGAGAGTTTGACCAGCACAGCTAAGGACGAATCACCAACTGTAAACCCACATACAGTATTTACTACCGTATTTATGTGAATGGAGATATACCAATTATCGTCCGTAGGTATGCTACAATAATTATCGTTTCCTTTGATGACTGTGGTATACTCATTTCCTCCCGAGTCCCAAAACCCAGACCTATTGCCAGAAATGGCATCGTGGTATATTCAATGAATATTTTTAAAAGAAATATAGAAAAAATACCAACACAGATTTCACATTGATAACCCCCTTCGTATGGTGAAAACACATAGGAAGGAGAGAATGAGAACATTTTGTATTTCTTTAAAGCGTAGGATACCAGGGATAATTCCAGTGCGTATCAGAACCGTTTCCAATCAAATTGAGAGCTCCGACCACTACTAGAATTATCTTCATGTGTGACACCTTTAGATTTCCATTCCAAGATCCTTGTACTTTGGTACTTTTTTGAAGACCATCAAAGATACTTTACAGTCTAAAAGAACAGTTACATCAATTCTTTTTACAAATGTTTTGATCTCTTAATGTGAAAGTTAAAAGCGGGATTATATTCTTATTTTACCATTCGTTTACAATCCATTTCTTTTATTACTGCTTTTGAAAGTCTACAAGTCATATAATATTTGTTATTTGACTATCCTATTCTGTTATAACTTTGTCTTGTCAAAATATATGCTATGAAGAAGTATCACCTTTCTTAACTATATGATTTATTCATTTGAAGCCATTTATAACTATTGATCTGAGAAACAGTTTATATACAGATGTTGATTTACGCATCTATGAATGTATCGAATGTCATGCGTTACATCACCATTGTCAGCATCATCGGTCCACTGAGTGCATCAATCATCGGGGTACTTAAACGTCGTAGAAACAGACAACCTTATCCAGGATGATGGCTCTCATAATTTCCGGCATTGGCATGTCTGTCTTCTCTCTAATATTCTCTGACCAGGTCTTGCGATAGCTGCCCGGTTTTCGTCCGCCTTCAACAGTGTCTTACATGATGATCCTGCACAGGCTGTTATCATGCTGTGTGACGTGGTCAAGACATATCATTTCTGACGATTAATAGTGGCGAGTAGAGATTTCTGGCGACCCACGAGACTTTTGCCCTAAATCGGTACAAAGACGTTGGTTTTGTGCTCCCAGTAGAATATGCAGAAGGGCATCCTCAAGTATCTGTTCTCCAACGTCTCGATCCTTTTTCTTGTCTCAACCAAGAGTGCCCACGTTTCACACTCGTAGAGAAGGACGGATACAGCTTGAACATGGCATGATCATCGCTGCTATGACAATCGGTCTGCAGACCTCTGCGCTGTAGTTGCCATCTTTTGACTGGGTCGCATCCAAATATTTGAAGCTGGACACTTTCACCAGTGGTTCGCTGTCCATGGTGACGCTGTCACTGTTGTGTTCCATTTCATAAGCACCGGCTCTTTCAACGAGTTTTTTGGTCAGGTCTTGCAGATCACAGTGCTTGCTGTGGCACTATTTAGCTATGGTAATTGGCTAACGCATTAAGTATGGAAATTAAAAACGAGAAATACTTAAGACGAGAAAGAGCTATAACGAAAGACGTACCGAGCGACATATTTCTTTTAACAATAGAATAGATATTATCTTTTTATTTACGAATAAAGATATTTTTTCGCAGTAGACAGAAAATTCGTAAAAGAAGCGGGTTTCGGATTCTGTCAGAATTAATTAATGTCATGACGCGACAAACAAAACAGAATTCTAAAAGATAAACAAAACTGTGTCAAGCATGCGACCATGAAGGAATTTCAGTGAGACCACCCAAAAAGAATAGCCACTGATTATCTTTCGGAGATATCATTTGGTTTTGTTTCCTGTATCCAGAAGAAGACCTATCTGTTGTATGTCCGGATCTTGTCATGATAGGAGTGAAGTACGCAGGGAAACATAAATACGGATAAAAAATAACAACCTACCACACGCGTAGCAATAATAAAAATTTCAATTCAGTGAGCTGCATAAAAGCAGAATTAATCTGAATTTGGTTATCTTAAAAAAAAAAAACGACAAAGAAAGCCATTGTTACTACCTGTTCAAACTGTTAACGACAGACTTTCTGTCATCGCGAACGCGCATCTGGGAATGCGATAATATTGAGACGAGAAATACAAAGAGATTTACTCTCCAAATAGAGACAACCATCCAGTTAATTGTTGACTAGCGAATTCCACTAATGAATTCCAGGTGCCCCCAAGTTAAGATAAAAATTTAATGGTCACAATATGCGATTCATAAGAATTCTGGCCGATAGAAAAGAAAGAAAGAAAAGAGAAGATATTTTTTCTTTAGGCGATAATTGTAAACAGAAGCCAGTCTAGCCACACCCACACTGCCGAGCATTCATTGGCTGAGGGGTGGCGTGGGTGATGGGCAAAGATGAACATATGAGAAAGAAGGGAAACCTGTTGACGCCCACTGAAGGGATTGGTATGAGATACCAATATGAGAAAGGAAGAGTTTAGGAGGATAATTCTCCTCCGACCTCTCCCCACAGAAGGGGGAGAACACCTCTAAAACAGAAAGTAATTGACTTCCAAAAATGGGAAGTGATAAATTTTCCTGTCCGAAAAAAAAGAGAATCCTTATTGGGGATTTGGAATTATCGAAGAACCCAAACCACGACAGGCCTCAACCCGGTTTTGGTCGGCGTCCATATAAACGAACGACCCCAGACAGATACAGTTACAGTTTAGTTTCCGACACAGTTCTTAGAAGAGTTCGAGAGAACTGTTGGGCTCGGAGACCAGCCTCGCAGAAGCTGACCGAAAGATTTCCACGCATTCCGACTTCTAACCAAAAGCATTTTTTCTATGAAGAACGACTTAGACTTACACCACGAAAGCAAGTTTTAATGAATATCGCCTGAAGATACCGAAAAGCAGTTTATTGAAAAACAACTTAAAATATCAAGACTCGCTTAAGAAACGCAAAAGTGTCACGAATCCATAGAAGCGGGTTAGGGAGAAAGACGCACTCCTGTATTCAGCAAACTGATATAAAATTACTTGTTATTTTTTCAACACATTTGAACCTCTTGAGTTTATTTCATTATTTTTCTTTTATATACACTTGTGCGGTATCAACTTTGCCCCGGATTCAGCTTGCACTACGGCCCGATGCCTGATTGATTTCGTCTACCTAAGATCAAATCGCAACGTGGGCAAATTAGACTAGAGGTCAAAACAGTTACTTCGGTAACCAGACGTTGGAAGCTAGCTGGGAACGACAAGTCTGATATCGACTCTAACCAGACATCGACCGCGACCAAGACAACCAGAGGGGTTAGTGTCACACATGGTTCCGTGGTAAACCAGATTTCCAGGGTAAGATCGTCACAGATGGTGCTGCAATCAGTCCAGGGTCAGAATGGGTCACAATTTGGCGGCCGTGACCGGGACTGACCGGTGGCGTCACCCTGCCATAAGGTAAAGATCGTCTGCGAAATGCGGTTTCTCAGACAGGTCTACAATCGATAGGGTAGAAGTCTACATATGAATTACATACATATAGGTATGTCAATATATGAAAAAGTTATTTAAGAAAATGTGTATCAGCATAAGACGATTAAAATAATTCTTTTACGAAACTGGGAACCTCACCAAAACCTTAGTTCCGCCATAATTTAAGAAAGACCAGGCTTTTATCGAACACAAGCAATGACGTATCTGATTGCATATTTATCCTGATAAACAGTCACATTTTGTGCCAGTTGACTATCAGATGGCGCTTGAATAATACGAAATGCTGAAAGCAATTAATATGTATATCATCAATATCTGAGATGTTTACCCAAGTTTTATTGACGTGTTTGCGAGCACAGGTCAACTTATTAAAAGAGGTGAGATACGTTGGCAGATAGAAAACTCGAGCAAGAGGAAATTATAAACGGACGTGGGAATACATACGTAGGCGTATAGGTATTCATATTATATATATATATATATATATATATATATTTCTGGAAAAATGAAGAATACACTTCAGATAAAATCATTTATGTATAATGGCGGAAGTGCAAGATTTAGAGTGGGAAACTAAAATAATAATTAGATCATTGCCTAATTTATGTTTTTTTGTATTATAATATTAAATTAATGGAAGGTTTTATGGCATATAGTTAAATGTATTAAGTGCATTATTTATATAATTGTGCCTATTTAGAAAGCAAATATTATTAAAGAAAACATATTTTGTGCTGATTAACTTCATTTGTCGACTTTTCCAAATTACGAATAATCCTACTCGGATAAGGAGAAAATTCCGTCAAAATTTTTCCGAAGTTCCTTTCGGAAAAAATAATAGTTCAAGTTTTCGATTTTCTTAAGTCATTTTCACAGTAGATACAAATGGCGAATTTTCGATTTTCTTAAGTCATCATCACAGTAGATACAAATGGCGAGTTTCGTAGAAATGGGGAGTGTAGTGACGTGTGCAAAAAGTGTTGTGAGCTGCGACGAGTGTGTGTTTATTTTTATTTTTTGACTTGTATAATAATATCACCCGTATATGATAAAAGTAATGGCAATATTAGCCGTCTTATCTGGGAACATTCCTCTATTTTCGTTTGAATTTCTCCGAAAATAATTTTTCAGCAAAATATGTCGACTAATTTTATCGCCCTTTCGAATATTGATATGGACTTCCTTAATAATCTTTAGTTCCAACATCAACTTCGTAATATCGTCATGGATTTCTCCTAGAATTCCATGTGCTCTCCGCCCGGAAATGATCGATGGGCCAAGCTTTCCCGGTCTGTTTAAGTACTAAAAATCGAGATCGAGCGAGCTTTTGTTCCTTTTGTTCTACGCGAATTTTCGTCCTTGCTGAGCACGCCTTGGGACACCTGCGTTACCGTTTGAAAGACTTACCGTCCCTAGTCAGACCCTTCGACTTGGACTGTCTCCGGCTAAGGATTGAGCCCGTGTTCTTGGCGCTAGCAAGAGGTCCGTCGAGCGACCCGTCCTCTTATAGTTGTTCCCGCTGTTGAAAGTCCTCAAGTGATATAATTCTGTTTTTCGGTGATTTTTTTGTGATGCTGTAGCGCCAGTCCACGATGCATGGAGAAGGATGTTTCTAGTTGAAATCTACCGGTCAAATCGGTACGAAGTCATTTTTAATCATTGATCTAAGAATGCGGTTGTATGCAGCTTACAGTTTAGATATTTCTGAATTCACCTTTCGCCATGCATGTCATCCATAAAAGAGTCTTGATCTGACAATGATTTTTAAGATCAATCATGAGTCGAGGTTTTAGGCTTTGTTTTGTAGCATCTTACAATGTTGGACAAAACAACACAGAGCACGTTCTATTCTATGTTCACCTTTTTCATCTGCTTTACTGTATTACAATTGATCTATACTGTGTAGTATTTGTTATCTTTAGTATTTACTAGCAGCATGGCCCGGCGTTGCCCCTGCTTGATTCAAAAATCTTACGACTCATACAGCAATCGCTATCACTTGAATTAACGTATTTTTGCCCTTCCTTGCATTTAAAGGAGTGCCCTTTGCCGTGCTGATGTTGCTACATACCTTACTTCTTACCTATCTCACTGAACTTTTTCTAAGCTCTATACTAAACATTAAATCTGTTACGAAAAAAGAACTAAACAAAATGAACACAAAACGATCAGCTTTAAAAATAAGCACTCGTAACTGGAAAAACCGAATGAAAAAAAGAATGTTAACAACAAATACTTTTTCACACCCAACCCAGTTCTGCGGAATCAGAATCAACGTTGAGTTTAAGCAAGCGAATGAGCCAACTGGAGTAATGTGCCATGCAGATTTAAATTTTCCCCACTTGTGACGAATGCAGCTATCGATTTTTTTGCATGCTAACATGCTAGTTAACATTCGTGTCAGTCAGTTGTTGACTCTCACGCTCGCCAATAGAATCTTCCTGTCTATTCGTGGCAGCCAGCTATAGGTTCTCACTCTGACCAGTAAAAAATGGCCGCAAACTACATGAAAACTGCTGGAGAAGTATGAAAAAATCGATTATTTCCACTATCGATGGGAGTTGGGAAATGCAATGTCGGTCTCGGCCTTCCCGCTAACTTGGAGCATGTGCATGTAAATTTTGGTGCAAATCCATCAAAAAATGCGGCCATGCATTCGTTACACACACACACACACACACACACACATCCTGTCTTTTATAGATATAGATTCGTTTCACATCTGGAATGTTTATCATGGTTTCAGAAGTATGTAACATCACTTCATTCATTCCAATTGCAGAATATAGTTACTCCTTTAGAAAGGTTTATCTTGTGCCCCCCGCCTGGAACACTTGGCAGAGGATATTGATTTTCTCTTCCAGATCATACTTATAGCAACTATGAATATCTATCTCATCAGCATAGCCTGCCTTATCATCAGTACTTTGGCTTCCGGAGTGCAAACAGGAACGCTGTTTTCTATTAGAAGAATCATTTGGGATGTCGTATGGATTGCTTCAATGATCGGTGTGCTCCTGTTGACCCCTTTCTTTGTATATGCGCAAAATATAGTCTAGGACGAGATTAAATAGTCTGGCGCTCTCCTTTCCGCGTATGCGCTTTGAAACGATTCAGTATTGGATTCTTCTCCAGACATTGTGAAACGGTTGTTCTTTTATCAAATCTATACATTCAGCGGGTTCGGAGCTTGGAGCACGGTCTGTAATAATTAAGAAGTCTCTATTGATATGTTTATCTGCAGCTGTGAGGCCGACACGAAAGGTAATGCAATTTTCAGTTAGACAGGTACGCAATTTCTAGGCGTTATTTGAAGACATAATCAGATCTGCTGACGAGTAGACAGAACAATTACACAAACGTTCGTCTAAGGCCAAGTGAAAATCTTTGTATTAATTTTATAAATGTAAGTGGACACTGAGTTCAACACCCAGCGGCAACAGTGTGTATCATGTATAACGCAATCTACAGGCCTAAAGAATGCGTATAAGCAAGAAAGAAACTGATGCCGCTGGATGTTAGTCTCAATGTCCGCTTTTATATTTAAATTTACCCCATCCCTGATATGTCCAGATCGTGTAACAGCAAAATTGTCCAGATCGTGTAACAGCAAAATTGTCCATCCCACAAAATGTTTAATATCTAAAAAAAAAAAATAAAAATAAATAAAAGAACACTAAACTAATTGAGTTTCTTTTTCCAGTTTTTCACATAAGACGTTTAGTCATCATAACACCGTTTGTCGTAAGAATCACTCAAAAGCCCTTTCAGTTATTCAGCTAGAAAGAGAAGAGGTTAAAATTGTTTTGTGTCAGCACCACTGTCTTCCCAAATGAGCAATAGTGTAAGGAAAAATATCATCCAGGACTTCGGTGTTGGCACCAAATTTCATACGCTGCCTGCTATCTTTAAAGTTCATTCAAGGACCATCAAGAAAACAGTGAATAAGTTTAAAAATGAGAAAACTCTAGAGAGGAAAACTGGACCAGAAGGCCACAGCAGGAAGAGGGATCGTCATTTCAAGTTAGAGCTAAAGAGATCAATTAGAAAAGATACAACTTAATCCATATGACGTTTAGCACGAGAGAGAGAAGTTTCAGCTATGACAGTCGAAAGAGTAGTGAAAAAAGATTTGAAAATGAAGTCGTACGTGAAACGTATGAGTTACGTTGTTACACCAGGAGAGAAAATTTGAAGGTTAGAGAAGGAAAGATCATATTGAAAAAGTTGGAAAATGATCCTGGAATAATATATATATATATATATATATATATATATATATATATATATATATATATATATATATGGAGCTCAATTTTAGTCCTTCACGAGCTTCCGATCCTTAGCTATGATTTATTTATGATGAACACATCATTTTCGTATATGATCGATTTCATCACGATTCTTCAGTTAAGCCTGAAGACTAATTATACATTCTCATTGCTCAATGTAGAGTCCAATTCTGTTATAAAAATCATGGAGAATTCCAGTAAGATATCGTTAATCATTTCTAAGCTACAACGGTTCAAATCTTATTCTAACAAATGGACAATTTTGCTTTTACACGATTTGGACAAATTTACTGTTACACTCAGTAAAAAAAAAATATATATGATTACTGTTTCTAGAGGTTGTCCGAGAATATTAACCAAATTTAATTGCTACTAATTTTTGGAAAAAAAAAAGATGAAGGGAGTCTTTAAAATAATTTACTAATTATATAATTTTACATGGCACATTAAAATGTCACGAATGTTTTAGGTATTCTATCGGTTTATTCAATTTTGTCAGAGAGGTTAAAATTCTCAAATTTACTCTATCTCTGTCCTTCTTTTCATATTTCGTTCTGTTAATATCGATCTACTTATGTATTTATCTATCTATATATATATCTTTCTCTTCATGTTGCATTCTGTTAATATCTATCAATCCATCTACGTGTACGTCTATATATCTATCTGTATCTTACTATTTATATTTCATTCTATTAATATCTATATATCTATATCTTTCTATTTATGTTTATTCTAATAATATCTATCCATATCTTTCTATTTATATATCATTCTATTAATATCTATCCATCGCTATCCTATTTATATTTCCTTCTATTAATATCTATCCATCTATATCTTTCTATTTATATTTCATTGTATTAATATCTATCTATTTATCTATCTATATCCTTATAATTATATTTCATTCTATTAATATTATCTATCTGTCTCCTTTATATATTCGATTCTGTTAATATCTATATATGTCTATCCGTATCGCTTGGTTCATACATCATTCGTTTAATATCTCTGCATCACTACATACATGATCCTGACCAATCCAAATTGGTAAATAATTATATTGGGTATACTACAATATGTTTAACAAAAAGACACACCTTACATCTCTCTGGCAATAGCTCAGTTAGGTCTCATTTAAATACACATGATGACCAACCAAACTCAATCCGTAACATACTCATTAATAATACAAATATAATAACATCATCCACATGTAAACAAGGCTGAAAGTAATGGAAGCATTATTAATTAAAAAAAAAAAAGAAAGGAAAAATCCAAAACTCAATTATATCATCTACGAACACGGCCACAATATGCTGACCATGTTTGGAAAATAAAACATTCCTATAACTTTCCAAACATACATAGATTAATCAATATATTCAGTTAAATGTAAAGTGAAATTCATCCTTGATAATGTCTAAAAGTATAGCGTAAATCGCTTGGATACATAAAACATTTGGACAATTTTTATATAATTTACATCCCGTAAAGAAAAAAATCAATATATGTTGTAGAGTAGTTTCACAGTGGAGGCTTGTATTTCACTAAGTCGGTCCTAAAATAGGTTCGACGTACAAAACGTTAGGAACTTGTTATAATAGTTAATGACGCAGCAATCTAGTTGTGGTGGTTGATACCTTAATGTCCGACATCGAGTGACTCACCAACACGCTGAGCTCACTGGCGACTGCTACTACTACTACTTATTATATGTTGGAGAGTCTATTAACAGTAGAATAGGTGTGTTTCAGTATAACAATATACGAAGACATGAGAAATTTTATAAAAAAACTTAACCACAGCACTTTGTTAGGCGTTTGTAACGAAACTTTCATATATATCTTTCAGTCTATCAACTTGAAATGAAGACAACTCTGTGTCTCTCTAATATATATATATATATATATATATATATATATATATATATATATATATATATGTGTGTGTGTGTGTGTGTGCAAAATTTTTCTTTATATCGATCTCTATATAAAACGTCCACTTGTAGCATTTCATTCGAATCATTGCTTCTGAGTAAATTATTTTTCTAGTTTTAAAAAATTAAATAAAAATTAACAAAATGTGTGAAACGATGGCAAAGAAATCATAGACAACCCAAATAAATGTTTCTCTTTAAGTATTTAAATTGGTTTCAGGTAAAAAAAAAAAAGATTAAAAAAAAAAGCAAAAAAATATTCTCAAATATGGAGATCAACAAAAGAAAACTGGAAAAAAAAATGAAGAAATAAAATCCATTTTGAACGCTTCTTTTCCAGCTGACTCGTCTTTGCCCACAATATACGTTACTCTTCCAATTCTAATTAAGATTCAACAACGAAGCGATATTCTAATTATCCGAATTTTAATTAAAATTTCAACGCCGACAAGATATTATTAGTCTAAGTCAATAATTAACATTATTGAATAAATGCGCCACCCTCATGTAGAAAAACTGTCTTTATTAGACACGAAGTAATGAAAGATAGCTTAATGGTTAGCACGCTGGGCAGAAGAACCTAAGGTCGTAAATTTTAGGTAGGAATAGTGAGAGTCAATATTAACATTCTCCATCAGAATTATCTTATCCAAATGCCGCTTAAACTAAGTTAATTTTCTTAATACTTATCACAACAACTATACCTATGTAGATGACACAATATTGATAGAAGATTTTAGAAGGGAAACTAGAGAATAACCTACACTTTTTACTATTAAAATAAAGCGTAAATAAAGTATAAATATCAGTTTAAAAAAAAACCCAAAAAACAAAAAAAAAACAGAATATAAGGTTGTCAGCGAATTAGAGACACCACAATCAGTCAAGTACAAAAATGTAACTATGTGGGAAATATTTGAAGGTGGAAAGGTAATGTGACTCCTAAATCCGAAGACTTACAGGAATAAAAAATAAATAGACATTTCAAAAGCTAGGCAAAACATGAAGAAACAGAATAAAATTATTAAAAACAAAGAATAGTGAATTGTTAAGTAATATGGATGTTACTATATGACAGTTAATGCGAGACAATCTTCTCGTAGGTGAAGATGTGACTTGTGACAACAAAAATATGATTCTAGAGAAGGATGCTGAGAATATAATGGATAATAAGATGGGAACACATTGGACATTATTAGGTCGAATCAGCAAGCATATAGTTAACATTTCTGGTACATATAATTAGGAAATAAAAAACATAACTAAATATACCAAATATTTTTTCGGCATGTTTATCTATTTTAGTAATATTTACGACGTATAAAAATTGAAGAGAATAATGTTCAGATATTCCTTTTAGGTTTTGATATCATTTATAAGTTATGGTAATATATATATAAGATTTCATGTGAGTTATAAAACAGTTATTACCTTCTAGATAAATTCTAATCTGGAACTACAGACACTCAAACACACCCACAAAACTACTAAGATAATATTAAAAAAAAAGGTATCTTTCTTTCAGGTAATCAACAAATATTAATTAAACCATATAATCATTAAAAAAAACCTTTATTAAATCAATTACAACCGCCTTGAATCTTTTTAACAAGCTGGAATGAAAATTAAAATATACAAAAGTAAATGAAAGCTTTTATTAAGTGTTTAAATATTGGTGAATACTCCTTTTCAAGTCACCATATCAACCAGTCTTTTTCTAAAATTTTTAAGATGTTTCTGTCAGTAATGAGTGCCGATTTTTTTACCATTCTTGGCAAAGATTCCACTATTGCTTCATATTACCTGGGTTTCTTGTATGCACTGTCTTCTTTCACTAGAATCACAGACTTTCAATTGGGTTTAAATCAGGACACTGATTAGGCAGTTCCAAGACTTGAAATCTCTTTTTACGAACCCATTCTTTTCTGGGTTCGATTTGATGGTTCAGATTACCGTCCTGTTGAAAGTTCCAGTCCCGACCTAAACCCAACTTTTGAACTGAGGACAAGACACATTCGTTCACATTTGGCAGAGTCAATTGTACCGTACTATTTACCTGTTTAAGCTGCTGGAAAGAACCCCCACCTCCCAAAAAATCATATTGCTGTCACCGCCATGTTTAATCGTTGGTATTAATTTTTTTCTCTTCAAAAGTGTCGAACAATCACGTGGTCAAGATAAACACTCAGTTGTGGAGCAAGCTGAGTGAATCATGATTCAACATTGAGGAAGAGAGTTATTTATGGTGCAATGGAGCATCTCATTATGCTAAAGTGGGATAGTCCATTGCTTGGGCTGTGATTGGCTGCTGGTACCTGAGTGGAAGTATTTCTATATAAATACCAGCTTAATTTCTCAGTTAGTTTGCAGGGTTTGTATTAAGTTACAACCTGCTTTATTTTTGTCTGCCAGCTGGACGCTAGCTGGAACTCTTACGCCGGTAAGTGTCGTTTATTGTATTGTTATTCTACAAAAAGCAGTAGGAAAACATCGCCAGATATGCCATATACTGTTCCTCTCAAAAAAGGTCTCGTTTGGTCTCAGCCGACAATAAAACTTTTGTTTCTAGTTTATTAATATGGGATTTGGCATGGTTGAGGCGATATGCTTATGCTATTACATAAGCAGTAGGTTTTCCTTGGTATTATGCCATGGAGATCGGCATTGTTCAGATGTCGTCACACTGCAGATGTATGTACATTGATTCAGACATTGGTCAGTAAGCATTGGAGAACCACAAAGGTCACAGCAGAATTTGTCTGGGCTTAACGAAGTAGATGTCTACTTGCTCTTACTGATAATTTTCGCGGACGTCCAATTCTTGATCGTGATGCCGTCATACGAAAGTCCTTCCATTTATAAATAATTTGCTACACGGTGGAGGAGTGCACTCCAAATAATTTTGATAGCTTTTTGTAACTTCTTCATCATTACAGGTTTCAGCTATGCTATTTATTTAAAGCTTCAGGAAGTTCTTTTAATCTTTGCACATATTCTTTCTGAAATTTAGTTTCAAACTGCACACTGTTGCATATACAATGAGTTATATTGTTTGACTGCGATATACAAGGCTTATAAAAAAAAATAAATAAATAAATAAAATAAATAAGAGTCATTTTGATTTTTACATGTATAGAAAAATTATTTGAACTGGCAACCAAAAACACAGACCGTAAATATAAGGGATCACTTACTTTCGCACATGTACATTTTTAATTAATATTTCTATTCCAGCTCGATAAAAATATTATGTAATGATTTCACTTACTTTGGCATAGCACTGTATAAAATATGAATATATAATATATAGTTTATATAAGTATAAAATAATCATTAGAAAAAAGAAAATACATAATAGAATCAAACTGATCCCTTCTGTTAATCGTTTCAAAGGGAAGGCAATAAAGTCACTAAGACGCAAGTGTTTTCCGAGTGTGAATAAACGCGAGAAAAAAAACACAATTAAGGAAAGAGAGCAATAAAAGGATATTGATTTTGTATTATGCAAAATTCTGGTACAAGGCTGGGTAAAATGATTTTTAAGCGTAGTATAGATGTGGCACAAGGTTGAAAGCACGGAGTGCCCAGTGAGGATAGAAGTCACTATTCAGTCATAACTGATTAAGCATGACAAGTTTGCTAACCATTGCACCACGTCGAGGTGCCCTAAAAGTGCAATAAAAAAAACAGCATTTATAAAGTCAGTCTACGGTGATTGACATTGCAATTAAAATTCTGAAATGTTCATGGAAATCTTTGGCCATAAGAGAATTCTTCAACTGAGATGTGTGAAATAAGAAACTGTTAGCATAGAATTTAAGGTTTACACTAAACCTTGACGACTGTAAAATTATGAGACCTAGCTGCCTATCTAGTACTGGTCTTACATTCGTAAAGGTGAGATTCCAAATTGGAAATCTGATCAGAACAATTAGCATGAAAATGTTTATCGAAAAGGCAGAGGGATTATACGGAATGATGGCGAAAAAGTGACTGGAGCCGAAAGGCTCTGTCAGGACAGATAATATTACAGAATATTAATTGGATTTTATCAAGAAAAATAATTATTAATTTTTTTTTAACGGAATCCGATCTGTAATCACTTTTTCCTACCACTTTCCAGCAAAGATTTTTTTTCGCATCAGGTGAGAGGAGTAGAGCAGCTCTATTTGGGACTAAAGAGCGGGGTGGGGGTTACGCTCTGAAATTTTAGATTTTTTTAAACAATAGTTTGTATTCAACAATAAAAAAGAGAAGAAAGGAAAACCTGGGCTAAACTCTTTGAGTTATTGTTTACTATTATATCTGTGGTAAATGTGTATATATTTTATATATATATATATATATATATATATATATATATATATATATATATATATATATAAAAAAAAAAAATTAAAAAAATTAAAATCTTCAGACACACTGAGTTGTAGATTAATATTCTTTTGTTTTTTTTTTTGTTTTTTTTATTATTATTTCATTTAGATTCCTCGACTAGTTTCGGCCAAAATGGCCATCATCAAGAGAAGGAATATTTCTGCTTGCTGGTAGCAGTAAACTACAGAAATGAATGTCCTGATGGAGAAAATGAACTTTTGTCTGAAGTTTTTCATTTTTTTTTTTTTTTTTTTTTTTATCTTTTTTAACATGAATCTTTTAACATTCCTTGTGTTGGTCAAACAGTCTCTTTTAAGTTATTATTTGAGATAAGAGCTGGATGGATCTGCTGCCCTGAATTCCCCAGATATATTATATATATATATATATATATATATATATATATATATATATATATATATATATATATATAGATATTCAGAGAGAGAGAGAGAGAGTGTGTGTGTGTGTTGGTTTCCATTTTCATGTGTAACTAATTCAACTTCCACCCGGCTTTTGGTAAAGAGGCAAGAGACTTTGACATAGGTACCTTCGTGAGATCACTAAAACAGCATCATGAAAAAGAAAATTTTTCATTCTTTTTAGAACATTCTAAATTTTGATTAAAAAACCTTGTTTCTCTTTGTGTCACCGGAACTAGTAAAATAACATATAAAATTTTAGCGCATTTTTTTTTCTGTATGACAGACATTAATTTTGAAAATCTTGCAAAAAAAAATAATTGTCGGATTTTAATGAAACTTTCAGAAAATATTCACAAATAATGGAACCTATTATGAATATTTTTCTTTTTTAAAGTCATGGCAAAATTTTTTTTCATATGTATTAAACTAATTGTACGAAAACTCTATAATTTCAATTTTGGGAAGATTAGTGATTATATTAGTTAAAAGCTCAAGGCTTTGAGGAAAACAAATCTTTTTTTTTTTTTTAGTTGGATCACCTCTACCTGAAAATCATCTCTGGATTGTAACATACAAAACTCAAAACAAAAATATTAATTTCAAAAGCTTTTAATTGCTTTTATTTATTTCAATGAACATGGACAATATTGTCTGAAAGCAAAAAGATATTTCGATGGAAAATGAATTTTTAAAACAATTATTTGTTATTTCTGAAATATTTTATTTTTTTTTACCTCATGTTGTTAATTCTTCTAAAATTAGGGAAAAAAATTGTAAAATTTAACGAATGTTGTTATTCAGTAGATATATATTTACAGATTATAATTTCCAAAGCTTTTTACAAACTAACGAACAACAGTATATAAAAAAATATAATTTGTGTAAAAATAACACTGTAAATCATAACTACGGAAGACCGGATGTATCATGCGTGCAATAAAAAAAACTCACACGGACTGAGTTTCTGTCTAGTATTTAAGTTAAATTTGTATTTTATGTACACTTCTGATAAAATTTCATAAGAAAGGTAACTATAAATTAATTAGATACCTTCCTTATGAAATTTAATCTCACTATCAACAGTCTTATTTTAATTTCTTTATAATAGATTTTCCATAAAGCATCGTAAACGTAAAAGTGAAATCTAATTACAAAAAATTGGAACGCTGAAAGTTTTCTTTAAAAATAACGATGTAAAGAATTTGTTCACTTAAATTTAAATAACTTCATATCTCTCCTTCCGTAGAAGGAATTATCCTCACGTAAGCTATCAAAACGTCACGAATGTCTTTCTTCACCTTGTCAAGTGACGCGAAAGGTTATGACCGACTTTGTTTTATTTTCAAAATACGTCCTTTCGGCACAGAAACTAAAATAAGCTTGGTTCAAAATATTTTAAATCAACATTATAATTTCTGACTTTCTTAAAATAAGTTTTGAAAAAATGATAATTGATTTTTAAAAGAATTTCAAACTGTGATTTTCTTTTTTATATAAATTGGAAAAAATGGCTGTAATGATATCGATTATCTGTCAATTTTGCTAAGGAAAACAAAATTTTTAACAAAATTTTGGACGTGCTAGGAACGATTAAAAATGTAAAAAAATCCCCTCCCCAATATTTTGATTTTTCCTCTTAATAATAACATAAATATTTAAATGATAAAGTTTTGTTTTCGTCAAGTTTGGCGTCTTTTTCGTCAAGCTATGGCGATCTCATGAAGGTACCTACTTTGACACCTAGGTGTTATCGTTCTGATGTCTGGGACATTTCAAGTTGCAGGAAACAGTCTGAAAAAATGTCTTCAAAATGTCAGTCATTATGTAGAAAGTCTTTGATGTCATTTTTAATTAGATATGTATTTTAGAGAGAGAGAGAGAGAGAGAGAGAGAGAGTAAAGTCTGTCTGTAGATATTGGTGGAGATGAAGAAAGAGTTGAACTTCTTTGTTTTTATGACAAATTTTCATTGCTGTATGATTAAATAAACCAATCTTTTCTTTTTAATTTACTGACAATTTACTTTTCTAAATAATAATAATAATAATAATAATACAGTTATTAAAAAAGAAATGAAATCTTTACGGGTAAAAACTTCCGCCTATTTCCCTCGATATCTGTCCAAATGGTCCGAAATGAATATTTTTGCTTTGATATTAAAATCTAATTTACTTTTTAGCGTACATAAATTAGCTGCCTAAACCGCCGGTCGGAACATTACGGCTATGATATTGTTGCAATGTTGTTTTTCTACACCGCACCATAGGTAATAATACTTTAAAAATAAAATATTAGGGTATAGCAGGCCTAATCATTTCAGCACCCACTTCTACAAGTACGGCCCTGCTATTGTTGTAGCGGAGTTTTATCTGGATCCCCCTATTCTCAATTATGTAAAAATATAGAGAGTGGGCTTAGCCCGAAAATTCCAACTCCAGAACGGCCATAAAATCAAATTTTCCATCGACTTTTATTTATTAGTTACCGAATTTTGGTAAAATTACAGAATGTTCCGTAACGGAATTTTCTAAATTCATAAAATTGAATATTTATGCGAAAGTTTTGGTGCCCGGAAAATTCAGTAGCAGAAGATTCGGTTAGTTACTGATATTTCCGTTACCTAATGTTCCGTTAACGAATTTTCCGGGCACAACTGCAATAATATCAGGACCGTACTTTCTGGGTGGTGGGATTAGGACTAAGACCTTCTCTAATATTTTAAAATATTTTTTAAATAAGTAAAATCGATTTATCTACGTTAAAGTTAAGTTCTTGTATCTTCTTTTCAAATTGTTATTTTAATAATACTTTGTTAAAAATATATTGGGAAGTAGGTCTAGCTCCTTAAACCTCTTTTCTGCAAGTACGGCTCTGTTATTGTTGTAGGGTTTTTTCTGGACCCCACGATTTTTAGTGATTTAAAAATATAGGAGGGAGATTAACCCCCAAATCCCCACTCCAGAACTGCCCTAAAATCAATTATTAATCGATTTTATTTCATAGTTACCGACTTTTTCTACCCATCATTTTTCCACGCCGCAGAGAAATAATACGTCATATCGCCACAACTCTTGACAACAAAAGATTTTTGTTTACCTGTTGTTCAAAGTGTAGTATCTTCACAATTTTCCCTTGCTAACACCGACGAAAATGACTTTTCGCCCCATAACTGTAAGTTAAGTAAAGTTTTGTAATGCATCTATCAAAATCTTTTAAATGACTACTTGTATAACAGACTACGGTAAAGGTTACTTTCGACGCCGTAAAATACGTGGTGTCCATAAAGTTCGTGTGCACTTTAAAAAATTATAACTTCATTTGTATTTGCGATAGAAATAAACTGTAAAAAATGTTATAAAGTTTAATGTACCTAGTTTTAAGTATAGCTAAAATAACTAATGTGATCTCAGCCATTACTGTAAATCAGTTGGCAAATGTTTTCCGTGGACTGCAAAATCGTATTATCCTTTGTATTGCTAATGATGGAGGACATTTGGAAACTTAAACAAAATTTTAATAAAACCTTACTAAATATAGATTTACTTCTTTTTAATCCTTTTTACAAATTATTTCTATCGTAAATACAAATAAAGTTATAAATTTTGTAAAGTGAACATGAACTTTATGGACACCTTGTACTTTCAAGAAACTGAATTTATTTAAGTTGGGATTTATTTGAAAACAACTGATATTTTGTGACATGTTCTTTACAATAAAACTGAGACTTTTTCAAAAAGTATCTGTTTAATTTGTTTTTAGTATTGATTTTAATAAGAAAATTTAATACTCATAATTTGCTACTTCATTTTAGTTACATTCACTAGATAAAAATATGTATTTTCACTAATTCGCCAAAAAGACAGCATAGCAACATTTCAAATATGTTTATGTTATTATTAAAAGGGAAGATCAAAGTATTTTTAAAATTATTTTTAAAAGTTTTTAATTCTCTCAAGCACGTTCGAATTTTTGGCTAAAAAAACGTTTTTTTAGGTCAGCGGTAACGTAATAATTAGCATTAGTTTTGTTCGCGCATTTTTTGTTTGAAATTATTGTATATTACTTTCTCATGATAAAGTAAGTAATGTTGGTTTCAAATCAGATTAATTTAACTTTAAATTTGCTAATTTTACTCAAATAACGTGTCCCAAATATATATATTATTTTTGGAAGATTTTTAAAATCGATAAATATCCAAAGTATATGAAAGAAGATACACTTAACCCATGGAACACCGAAAAAGAGACGCCCTTTTTAAAAAATGGAGTTGTAACTGAAATTGCTTCTTTTAGAAAACGTGAAGCGTAAGGGTAGCCAGGCATATAAATACACACATTATATATATATATATATATATATATATATATATATATATATGAAGGAAAGGTTTGTTAAGGTTGGTGGATCTTCTTTTACTGCAAAAGTGCAACAGCCTCAAGAATTTTGAGTCTTTCTTTGCTATCTCCTAAAGGAAGAGTTATAAACAAAAAAAAAAGTAAATTGAATGTTCCATTTTGTGTGTTCTCTGCAATAGAGGAATGTGTCTGTTCGATGTAAATTGTCTGCAAGACGCCAGTTATTCCTTCCCCTCTTTCATAAGTGCTTAACTGACAAATCAGCCTTGAAAATCTTTCTCATTGAGCTTAGTCATGTACTTTAGCTAAGTAAATACTACACAGGGACAAATACACAAACCGAGACGACAGCGGTGACATAATTTCATATCGAGAGAGAAATGATGAAATGAAGCGAATAGATAGAAATTATCTGAACATGAGTTACTTAGAAGGAGATCAATCTATAGAAACTGCAACGAAACAGATGCAAATACATACATGTAGTGTGTCGCTCTATTCTTGGTTAAGTAGTTTTATCGATTAATACACAAGTATTTGGTTCTCCCTTCAAATCAATATAACCTAGGCTTTACGTTGTCATACACTTGTCACATGTAAATAGCATACATATTCTTCTTCTTTGATGTTACGTATTTCATCAGAACGTGGGCGAATATGACTCCGCAATATCGTGTCGGTTGGGGATCCATGTAATATTTACTCCTTTATTCTTCTCATATGATCTGTTGTTCTATTCGTTTAGATAAGCATGTAATGTAAATCTGATTTATGCAGTGCAGGATAATAGGCATTATTTAAGATAAAAATCGAGGTGTTTCTTTTTTTTCAAAAAAAAAGAATTCCCACCAAACATGAACTTATAAGTAAAAAAAATATCGGATAAAAGAAATCTGTGAATTCTTTAGAAATATATATGTAGACACAGACACACACACATATATATATGGGAGACAAAATTTATGAAATAATATATATATATATATATATATATGAATGACATAATATTATATATATATATGTATGTATATGTATATGTATATATATATATATATATATATATATATGATAAAATTTATACGTTCAAACATCATCGTCCCCAGTGTTTCGTGCGTACGTCAAGTTACATCAATGTAGACATAACTTTAATCCGATCAAAAATATAAAAATGAAATTCTCTACACAAAAAAATTCCTCTTGAATTGTCTTATACATAAGACAATATATATATATATATATATATATATATATATATAAGACATATATATATATATATATGTATATATATATATATATATATATATATATATATATATATATATATATATATATATATTGTTATATATATATATATATATATATATATATATATATATATATATATATATATAAAATATGGTAACTATATATTATATATATGTGCAGTGCTTATTGGAAAGCGCACAATATCAGTGATAGAGAACTAACCCAATCGTCACAAAATTCATATCCATTCAAGTATATATATGTCACTGATACTGATTCATTTTCAATAAACACTGCAATATATAAAATTTTTTTTAATTCATATATATATATATATATATATATATATATATATATATATATATAATTTTTTTTTTTAAAAATATGATTCCATCGCGACAAAAGAAAATTTCTTTGTTTCAGAACTGAAACTAAATTTATAATTTTAATTATAAAAATTAAAACTTAAAATCCATAATCTCGTTCCATTGTCAAGCGATACTACGTATAAAATTTCTAAAAAATTTACTTAATTTATAAACGCCCACAATATTGATATTATTAATTGTCTCGATGGAATAATAGTTTTAAAAGGAAAATAATTTTAATATTTTGCTCTATTGTTTGTATCGAGCCCTCTTTTTAAAAATAAAAGTAACTGCCAAGAACTTCGGAATATAAATATTAACGTAATTTCAATGAAGAAATGAATTGAATAAACATATATCTTTTTTTCTTTTCTCAATAATTTTGTAGTTTTTAAACTTAATAGTGATTAAACTTGGATTTTAAAATTGCCATTTTTTAATTTTAATATTAAATTTTTTTCATATAATTTTATAATTATTGGTTAGTATAAATTATTTTTAATATTACACGTATTTAAAGATCTGAATAGCTATTATAACATGATTTCGTTGTCAAGCTTTTGAATCTTTCTATACTTCGTTTTTGATTGGTTATTCTAGCTTTTGTAAAAATGTTTCCCCCTAGTGTAGGATCGTTAATTAATCTGAAACTTTTAAAACCATTTATTTTCCTTTCAACATCATCACTTGATAAGACACAGAGTGTGTTGAAACAAAATGGCTATTTTTGTTTTTTTAGTGATTTTTATAACATACTTATGTTATAATTTTTTTTATAAAAAATAATTATATATATATATATATATATATATATATATATATATATATATATATATATATGACATGTTCGATTCCACACATTAATATTATATTATATATATATCTATATAAATATATATTTATTATCTATAACCCTCTTCCACGTGTTAAAAAGTCCACACAGGGTTTAAAGCCTCACTGAAATAAAATACTCAACAGTCTGTATCATATTTTGATTGAAAAAAAATCTTTTTGCTTTTAAATCAATTTATCAGGGAAATCATTTTCTGACCTACAGTAGCTGTTATTGCTCTTTCAGAATTGACTAAATTTTTCGTTTCAAAAAATATATATATATATATATATATATATATATATATATATATATATGTGTGTGTGTGTGTGTGTGTGTGTGTGTGTGTGTATGTGTATGAAATATATATAAATAACAGAAATATCGCTTTATTTAAAAAACCTAATTATTTGCTAAATTTAAAAACGGAAATCTTAAGTAAATAAAGACATAGAAAACGCCAGTTACTACAGTAGGCTGTTTTTTTTATGTTTTGAAAATGTTTAATAAAATAATTTGTTGTGTTACTGTTTGCTTTTTTTGTCACAAAGGTCATATTTTTGTGTTTTTTATAATATATATTTTCATTCTTATAGCAATTTCTTAAACCCTGTTTAACCTGACGATTCGCGTATCTAAAACCTAGGTTAAAGCTGTTTGGCTCTTTAAATTTATTCTTATTTTTTCTAAACAGCGTATAGAGCATTTGCTTAGTTATTTTCACTTTATATCGTGTCGGTTTTTTTTTTTTTTACTCTTATTATTTTCGAAAAAGTTTATTTCTTAGTACTTTTTTTTATTTTTTTTCCCTTGGGCATTGGTTTGTTCATTTACAATTAAAACACCTATGGTTTTGCTGGACGAGTATAGCTGCTCATATTTATGAGATTATTAGCATTTATATATATATATATATATATATATATATATATATATATATATATATATAATGGAATACCTCAATAAATGCGTTTTCGATTAATTGTGTTAAAACTTTTATATAACAAAAAGTCGATCACTGTATATATAATATTCTGTTAGTGCTGTAAAACATTCGTCCATTTTAACCATAGTATAGTCATTGAAAAAATGTCAGACATTTTCAATAACAAAAAATTTTTCCATATGACGACGCATCATAAAAGCGGATATACAACAACAATTACAATACAAGAGAAAACAACCGAAACACAAAAAACGAAGAAACATTATCTGGTTTAACACACCATAAAACAAAGCCGTCAAAACAAACATAGGAAGGACATTCCTAAACTTAATTAAAAAAACACTTCCCTGCAACACACCGCTTAGCAAAAATATTCAACAAAAATAACGTTAGTTACAGCTGCACAAAAAATATAACACAAATAATAAAAAAGCCACAACAAAAAAGTAACAACCTTCACTAACGCAATGAAGGAACCTCAAAGCAACTGCAGAAATAAAACAACATCTCCACTCCAAGGGAACTGCCAACAAATGAAGAAAATATAAGGTAAGGGCAAACAACAACACAATGTACTACATCGTTGCCACTGAAGGGCCATTCAAGAAAAGAAAACACATCCATGACCTCTCATTCTCCGAGAGGAAATACTCAAACGGCACTATACTATCCACATAAATATGGCAACTGTAAGACAGAAATATTAAAGCAAGAATAAGCTGGCAAATATTGAAAACGCACCTGCCGACAACAACATTACAAAGAAATGCCTACTTTGCCTACACGAAAAGGTAGCAATAATTTCTCACATACAGCAAAAGAAATTAGTAAACATGTGTGACGTCGTCCCCCCTGGTCGCAGCGTCGACTGTGTATCCCTTCGATCCCGTTCGCGGCGCCAGCTGTTCTCCTCCATCGCTGCTCCAAGTGTCCAAGTGTGACGTTCTAACCCTTTGGTTAGATGAATACCAGCCTCGTCGTTCCCAACCCGCTTCCAACGCCTGGTTACCAGGGTAACTGCACTGATCTCCGGTCTGCCTACCCACGTTGTGATTAGATCTTAGACAGACGGGATCAAACAGGGATTGGGCCGTATGCAAACTGAGTCCAACAGGGGTGATAACACACAAGAAAAATAAAACTCACAAGGTCAAAAATTATTGAAGAAAAAGGTAACAACTTTTTATATCTAATTGTTCGTTACACAAGATTATTCCTACCTCCCGACCCGTTCTGTGGACTGTGGCACCACGCTTCTACCATACAACTTTAAGGCTTCGAGTTGCCTGCTCTCTAGAAATTTGCATTTCGGGGTGTGGTTTGGTTTCAACACTGGGCGCTGATCTCTGCTTGTCGTTCACGGCTGATTTCTCTCTCGCCGTCCGTGGCTGCAACTAAACTCTTCTTCTTCTGAAGTCGTTCAATTATTGTTCAAAATGATCTGTCAGTGCTGGTCGTTCACGGCTGATCTCTCTCGCCGTCCGCATGCGAAATTTCTTCTCTCTTCAGAGTCTGAATTATTGGTCCAACCTTCCCGCCGTCAGTTCGCGAATTAAAAATGGTCTTTAAGCGGCTTGCTCTGATTCCAATTTCTCCACTTAGGCCAAACGGGCTTTAATCAAGTTCGGCTTCTTTTCCGAATTTTCTTCAGGGCCAAATGAACCGGGCCGCGCCTCCCGCGCCCAATTCCCTCGGTCGCGTCCGCGGCAAAAACTCTCTCTATTCCGCGCTGCAACTGATTTCTGTCGGTTGGGGTCCCGCTTTTATTGACGCAGTCAAAAACTGGGGTGGGTCTGTCGGCGCCAGGGTTTTCTTGATAATTCTAAATACGTATCCACCCTTCTTATTTCTGATTAGGGATTTTCCATTTTCGGTAACTTCTTTCACTCCCTACTTCCCTTACTGTGCCTCTGGGGGGTGTATACCCGCTTCCCCTGCTCCTTCGTATGTCATGTGACCGCTCTCGGCCAATGGGGTCCTGGTCGGGCATCTTTCCTCCTCCCTCGCACGTCATGTGACCGCTCTCGCCAATGGGGTCCTGGTCGGGTGTCTTTCCTCCTCCTTCATGTATCATGTGACCGCCTTCGGCCAATGAGGAACTCTGGTCGGTATCTTTCCTCCTTCCTTCGTGACGTCTTTAATCGGGCGTGGACAATCCGTGGCTTTGTTCTGGGGGAAGAAACACCTTGCTTAAAAAACAAAAATTTAAATTGTCCTTTTCGTATGTGACCGAAATGACGCTCTCGGTTTTTTTTACGCGGTATTTGTCAAACAGTTTATCGCTAATTGGATACGATCTAAGAAAAGAATTTCTCAGACTGGGTGGCGTTTTTTTGAACGCAATAAAAATATTTCATTTTTTAAAAAATTTTCGCGGCCAAACCCTTGCCTGATAATAAAATTTTTTTATCTCAAAAAAAATTTTCAGCCAATATCATTCTCTTGTGTGGCTTTTTTTTCAATTCTGGAATGGTCTGGGTTTTCGTATTAATGGTTTGCCTGCATATCCTTAGATAAACTTCCCACCTGTTACCTATCATATTTTTTTCCATTGTCTCTAAACTTTTATTTCTTCAACCAAATTGATAACAAACTTCCATTTTTCGTGGACACGGAAGTAGGTCAGGTGTTGACCTGGATATTTTCCAACATCTGTTATGTATCAATCGAGTGTGTGTTTTCGCTATGACCTGGTTTTCGTATTATATTTTTTTTCTTTCTTTTTTTTCTTCTTTCTTTCTTTCTTTCCAGATCGCTTGAATGTAATTAAAAATTATTCTCAAAACCCAAATATTTTTCAGCTCTAAATAATTATCAAATGGTTGACAAACCGTAAAAAACAAATCATATATTTATGAATATTTCTTTTCAGCCTGCCAACTTATGCATGGTTCCACACATGAGATCAGAGATAATTTCTCAATGAAGACATGAAAACAAATATCTATTATTACAATTTATAGCAAACAGATAAAATATACCAACAAACACTGATACATAGACCACCACTGACCCTATGAACACGAAAAGAGAAACCACTGACACGATAACAGCATCATTTATATTCTAATTTAAACTACAATCATAAAAATTATAATTATTGTTATTACTATTCCACTGTCATTAATATAATCATTTCTACCATTTTACCATAAGATTTGCTGCTAAAATTGTTAACATCACTCACACCCCCAACATTACTACCGCACCACACTTAACATTTCCGCATTTGTCCACAATTATACTCCCCGCCCAGCAAAATTAATACCACCGCATAAATACAAATAAGTATTATAAATTGAAGTTTCTACCATTTATCTAAGTGCAATCGCCAAAAACAAAACTGGTTTTAAAATAACAATAAAACAGCATTAAAAATTAAAAATAACAACAATTTTACTTATCATATTCTTAAACAGACCCCATGTTAAAATAAAATAAAAAAAAACAGTCGGATAGAAGGTGTGTGAACGCGAGTCCATACGTATATATGTGGGTGCGAGAAAACATAGACGAACGGTCTACGTGCCTTGATACTGCGACTTGGAAGGATTTTCTCTTCACAATCCAACACTGGATACAGCGATCAATGGCGCCACGACACATGGATTTTTTTTTTTCATGTTCCCAATATGTTCAAATGATGTTTATGTGAGCTTCAAGTGTGAATGTGCCTGTGTTGAATCTGCGTACGTAAGAAAGTCGTTCCGATGGGAAATTTTTACTACCATAAAAACACATTTAAACGCAACCATAATTAAATTTAAAAATCAATTAAGTTTTTCTGACGATCGCAGATAATAACAAAACACAGGGTATATAAACTCAATATATATATATATTATATATATATATATATATATATATAATATTAGTGGAAAATATACATACATATGCAAAATATATAAAAATACTCATACATGTATATTTTAGAATAAAAAATTCCAAGAGGAAGAATCCAGGTAGAACTCAATGTCTAGGACAGAGTAAGGATATACTAAAAAAAACCTGAATGCATTGAACGTCTCATTGTTGTGTTAATTTATTCCATTTGAATCGTCAAAAATAATTTTGCAATTCATCAGACCGATAAATTTCAAAATGAATTTAAGAATTTGTTGGAATAAAACGATAGACAGAGAAAAAAAAATTATTTTCTATTGATTATATATATATATATATATATATATATATATATATATATATATATATATTTTGATCTTGCCGTATTAGGAGTTTTGTATGTTTTTTTCCGTATATTTTTCTTCATATATATATATATATATATATATATATATGATTATTACTCGAAAAATTAAGATTGTAATGTTGATAGAATTACGGAATAAAATATTACGAAGTATTTTCCCTCAAATTGAAATAAATATGCATAAAAGAAATGTTATTAGCATAAATTATATATATATAATTCAAGAAAGAAATTCGGATTACTAACACAAAAACATAAAATGTCTCATATTTAACATTGAAAAACAAGGAAAAAATTATTTATTTTTAATAAAATGTGGAAATCTCCGCTTTTACCTGAAGACGGTCGTATGACCAGAAACACGTGTAGTAAAATTATGTAAAACAAAGTATAATATTTTTTCTAAATAAATCTACATTACAACCAAAAAATGTTTGCGAGCACCTCTCTTCTCTTCTTTTTAATATACATAAAAATCTCTCGTTGGAACCACTACAACCTCTTTCTTTATATATATATATATATATATATATATATATATATATATATATATATATATATATATTGTTATAAATTATATATATATATGTATATATATATTTACAAATTATAAATTATCTTAATGTTTCAAAGAACGTGATTTAAATCAAATTGATTTGTATTGATCAAGAATAAAAGCAACTGGTCCTGGCGTAATAGAGAGATAGTTTCATTTGTATGCATTGTTCATTCAGGAAGTTCTGTCGTATATTTAAAGAGTTTAGCTTACGAGCGATTTCTCATTACGCCTTTTGACTAATTATATCTTATTTATGTTACATTCTCCACAAACTCTTTTCGCATTACGCCTCCCATGCATTTTAACTCTTTTTATAGGTTCACTTGTAAAAACACATATCTCGTACACATTTTAAAAAAATGTACATATGTAAAAACAAATATCTAGTACGTAATCTGACAGTCAAAAACTATGTATATTAAATAATACGTTCAAAGCAGTTGTAAGATTTGGCTGTCTTGAAGTTGGATAACTCAGAATTTATCCATTATTGTTCAGACCTTAGCCGTCGAAAATGAATTAGTCTAACATCTTTTCACTCTGTATTTAGATAACAGGCCTGAGGGCTGTCTCTCCAAGAATATTATTGCAAAATATCACGTTGGAGCGACGATTTCAGCCAGGGAAGTCACGAAAAAGCATTTCGTCTTGACCTACCTTACATTCAGGAACAGAGATTAAAATTTGTCGTATCCCACGTAAAAAAAATCAGGACAGGTTATTGTGAATAAATTTGAATTAAATTTTAAATTAGACTTTGGTCAGAAAAATAAATTCGCGGTAAAAAAAAAAAATTGATGCTGTATTTAAACGTTCACCGTTGCAAGATTAGTATTGTCATGAAGTTTTCATATATATTTGTGGCATTTTAATCTCCGGAGTCTTTTCCAAATGATATCACCGAGAGTGTCTGGATATTTTCCTTAGATCAAGTAGTAGTAATGATATATAATGAGGGTAATATTAAAGGGACAATAGTTCGATAACGATAATGATATCAAATATTATTAATATTATTCATATTTTACAGTTATTTTCATTGATATTTCTATTACTAATAATAATATTATAATGATGCTGAAAATATTCTGCGAAAGGTTCTATCAGTCTAAGGTCTTACGGCACATAATGCAAGACAAGCAGTTGAAAAGAAAAACTGTGGTGAAAAAGAGGAGAAGAAGACGAGTTGATATGTTTATCCCTTGTTTCCCGTTTAGGATTGGGTTTTCGGTTCCTTCTCATACGCTTTCTCTCGCAGTAGCATTCTTCCGTCTAAGTAGTTTTTATCGCCGCCTTGGACTGAATAATGATTAATTCCCTTCAAAATCAATCAATATGCATCTATCCATATAATTCATTTTCATTTATGAGATTAAAAAAACTAACAAACAAAAAAACTCTTCTTGCAAGACATATTCAAATATTGATCTGGATTTTCATTTACACAGGCTTTTCTTTTCCTCGTTGCAACCTAGGATCTTTTGATAGTAATCTGGTCCTCTGTCGGCGGTTGGACTTTGGACTTCCAACCCTTACCTCACAGTCGGTGGGGGGGTGTAAACGGTAGTGTCAGAGCTATGCCGCCCGGAACTTCGTTCCTGGTAGGGCCACCCAAGGCGGACAGGTCTGACACACACGCCGGCTAACAAGGGCTCTGGTGAAAATCCAAGGAGCGTCTGCATCGGTAACCGGCGGCTTCTGGTCGTTCCTGTCTCTGCGTCTGTGGGAACCCCGCGGCAAGCAAGAACGATATCCGAGTAGGCCTGGGTACCCTACTTCTGTAATTTATCCCAAGAATCTTCTTCTCATAACAGGAAGAAGCCGGCTCGATCCGCACAGGGTGAATGCCGCATCAGTACAGTACAGTAGTAGTCTGTCGGCGGTGGTATCTTTTTGGGATGTATACTGATGACGTATGTGACAGTCATCAATAAATTACTGAAGAACTCAAAATTGATTACTGCATTTAAGTATTGCATTAATATTTAAGCCTACTTTTTAAAAGTCCAACGGTAATTTTCTGTCGACACTTATTTTAAAGAAAATTTGATGTGCGTAGGTCCTTACTTCCATACCATTTTTGTTTTTATTTAATGAGAGACTTTCGCTGGATTTTGCAATTAGTTTCGATTATTCCCATATTTATTTCCAAGTTATACAAATTGTTATCGTAGAAAAAATTTCGCCGCAAACAATAAAATTACTAAAGAACTCAAAATTGATAGCTGCTTTTAGGTATTGCATCTATATTTAAGTTTACCTTTTAAAAGTCCAACGATAATTCTTCTTTTGACACTTAATTTAAAGAAAAATTGATGTGCGTAGGTCCTTACTTCCATACAAACAATTATTTTTATTTGATGGGCGACTTTCGCTGAATTTTGCAATTAGTTTCGATTATTCCCAAATTTATTTCCAAGTTATACAAATTGTTATCGCAGAAAAAATTTCACCGAAATCAATCACAGTAATGAAAATTTAAGTATCCAAAATATCTGTAACATGAGCCATTAAAAGTTAGAGAGTTGTGTCCCTTTAATTGAAAAAGTGTGGCAGAGTGACACACTGATATTCGGATTTATTACATAGATATAAAGAATGACGATGGTGATTGGGTTTTACGTTTACTTAATTGTACTTATAATTTAGTATTCGAAACTATTGAATATATATATTCTTAGCAGATATTTTTTTTAAATATAAGGTATGTTCGTCAGGCGTTTTTTTCTAATGGATGTCGGCTCGGAATGAGAGTTCGAATTCTAATAGTTAAATTGATATACCCACGTCTTCTCCTCCTCTAGCTATTGGTTGAATAGCAGGACAGTATCATATATTCTACCGCAGAAAGAAACGACAACTTGTTGCGGGAAAATCTTTTGCCTAGTCAGTCATGAACCACAAGAGGTATGATTATCCAAGTGCGTATCATGGATGGTATTTGACTGACTAAATACAATTAAAAATAAATACATATGTATGAGTTAATATTTGAACGGCACTGGTAAACTAGATTGATATTCATATAAGAAGAAACATGAAAAGAATTAATTTATCTCATAATTCTTCCTATGAAATCCAATGTTTAATTTTAGAAGATAATTTTCCCCGCTATTTTCATGTCGACGAAAGAGATTCTTGATAGAATCGGTAAGAGTTTTTCAGCGATTTTAATTTGACTGAACATATTAATTAATTCTTTTCAAAATTCTAAAGAAAAAAAAACAAAAAACAAACAAACAAAAAATAAAAACGAACGTTCTACTGCCAACTAGTCTTTTTTAAATATGCCTAATATTTTTGCGTCTCTCAGCAATCGCTTACTTTTAAAATAGCACAGAAAACGGCTCGCTAATGGAATAGTTATTTAAACATTATAAATTGACCTCAATTAAAGGAACTTTGCCTCTTATAACAATAATAATAAATGATCGATACCCATAACAGGACAACCGAAAATTTAAAAACTTCTTAAAATCAGTTCAGTGTGTTAGTCTAATCAGACTATTTTCTCATTTATATTGAATATTTTAACGCGTTCTTTAATCACTAGATTCTGTCTTTTCTCTGGGGCTTGTTTTATTCCGGTAACAATTTGTTTAAATCCGATTATAGTTTAGTAAATAGGAAAAATGAACCGTTTTATTTCCAGTAATTACTTGCTCTCATTTCTATAAATAAACATTGAATTGACATTTAAATTTATAAAGAAATTAATTCTAAGTGATATCTAATCAGTTCTACAACGATTTGCCAATTTCCGATAACACTATTTACATTATTCGGACTATTGTCCTCATCTTTGTCACCATATTTATTACAACGTTTTGGCCGTTGTACGCTCCGGCTTTGTTCAGGTAGTTGGCATGTCGAACTGAACCATTTATTTCGCTCACTGGGGTAGACTGTTCTAGTTCCACGTGCCAAGTTTAATGCAAGCCAGTTATCTCCTGTTAATTCCCCTCTCCGAGTTCTCCACTGCCTTAACCGGGTATTGAACACACACTCTTTGGGTCCTGTCACTGGATCTAACTGACGCCTTTATCCACTGTACCATGTGTCCTTGAAGACATCTGTGTATGAATTTCTGGGTATTATAAACAGCAGTAATTTTTTTTATCAGCGCTCATATTGCAATTTTTTTCTATTATCATTGCAGGTTTTACTAGAGCTCATATTGCAATTTTTGTTATTATCGCTTTTATCTGCCACACCTTATTACTGGTTCACATATTGTATTCATTTCTATGCTATCTATGGAGATAACTGACAGCTTACTTCCATTAGACATGGGAGAACTTGGAACTAGAACTCTCTACCCCAGTGAGCAAAATAAAGGGTTCGGTTCGACATACTAACCACCTGAAGAAGGCCGGAGCGTACAACGGCCGAAATGTTGTAATAAAAATGGCGAAAAAGATGAGGACACTTATCCGAATAATATAAATAGTGTACATAATACCTCATCTCAGAAATATAGACAGATACTGAAGCGTGATAAATATGGCGACAAAGATGAGGACAATAGTTCGAATAATGTAAATAGTGTACATAATACCTCATCTCAGAAATATAGACAGATACTAATCTCGATAAATAATATTTTATAATACGATAGAGACCACCAGTGTCACTCGTTTTATTTAATATAGCTAAGGTTTTATAAGCCAACAGTGGGGGATATTTTAAAACTTCATCCAGGCTTTTAAATCAGAGAGTGCAATAATCTTACAGTGAAGTGTTTATCTATATAAATGCCAGACTTTGAAATAGATTCCTTGTGCGACATTCTATATGAAGAATTTAGAACCACCTGAAATTTTAGTTTAAGATTAAGATTAAAAAATAACCGACTTTTAATCAACAATCAGATTCCAAATATGTATGACTGATCTAGCATCAAGATATGCCAAACCTGATACATAGAAACAGAAGAAAAAATGACGATTAGAAATTAATTCCCTTCCAGAGCTCTTCATATTCACAGAAGTATCATTCTAAGAGTTCCTCAAATAGGTCGACAATACAGAAAGCTTCCTGCGATAAATCTGCAATGTGCTTGAAATCGGAAATTAGAATGAGTTACAAGCTTTGCTTTAAATCATTATACCAACAAGCCGATATTCCTCCGAAGCCCGAAGCTGTTCTGTCTTGTCTTGTTGAAGTACTTCATAAATGATCCGGAATCAGTTTGTTTTCAAATAAATAAAGAAAGAAAGAAAGAAAAAAAAAAGGAAACATAATTCTTTAGTATTAAAAATGGGATTCTTTTAATGTCACCATATCTTGAAAGAGAGGCTGTAGTTGGCAAAATAAATTACATGAAATGAAAATTCGAATTAACAATTTCCTTCATCTAAAGGAAAGAGTTTACTAAACAACAATGCCTGTCACGATGTTTATATATAATATTTATATTCATATTAAAGATTAATGTATGTAAGGCTTATTAAATATATTATAAAAAACAGTTAATAGTTAGGCTTATATTTGATGTATAAAACTTTGAATACTTTGGCATATATTTGATGTTGTAAATACAGCCAGAATGAAGCATAATTGTTTCATGAGCACGAGTCTCATAACCCATTCGAATCATAGGAGTACCACATCTAATGCAGCCGCAGTAGAAGTAGTGTGCCTTGAGCAATACAGACTGACGGAGCGTTATCATCCCCAGGCTGGTTTGAATTTAGAGTTTTCCTTCTTCTATACCGGTTCCTACTTAAGACTACAGGACCCAGTCTGTTCTGCTATTTACCCATAGCTGGTTGGTGTAGAGAGAAGAGATGGATTCATACCTTTACAAGGGTATTAACACATAAGTGAATGTAAGGAACTCGACTGGAATTCGAACTCGGCTCTCCGATTTCTCAATCCGAGCCGAAATCCACCGTCCCTCCACCATAATAATTTAGGATACAGATATATGCGTAAAATTTGGTTTTCAAATGTGTATAAAAGAAGCTCAAGACTGAAACCCCCTAAAATATAGATTGCAAGTAGGCGTGATTTCAAAGATACATCCTGTGAGTTTTTTCTCCACTGGGTGAAGTAAATTACGAACCCAAGGTATCAAATTTTTGTTCAGACTGAGAACCGATCCATGGCTATTTAAGAAATCTGGTCAGCCTTGACATATTCGGGAAAGATATTAGAAAACTCAAAAAAACTCTTCTGACAGCAAACCACCTGCATAATGATTTTTAAGAATGAGTTCAGCATATATACAAAAATAGAAATGGGCGTAAGGCAAGGATTTGTCTTCTCACCGGACTTACTAGAACGATACAGCGAGGCACTTCTGAGAGAATGGAAATCCTACCAGGATTCATCATTGGCGGTCACAGCCTAAGATACGCAGATGACAACAGTGCTGATAGCAGGCACGGAAATTAAACTACAAAACCTTCTACAAAAGGTAGCAAAGGAGAGCGAGAAGGGGCTATGTACAAACTGCAAGAAGACAGGATGCATGGTCAGCAGCAAAAAGATGAGCCCGTAATGCGATTTACAGGTCGGGGTCACTAAAATCAAGCAGGCGCGGAAATTTAAATATGTGGAAAGTGTTCTGACAGAGGACGGTAAGTACGACGCTGAAATCCGATGAGGTATTAGGATGACCAAAGACGCATTCCAAAAGCTAAGCAGAGTATTACGAGACAGAAATATTTCGTTGGTAACAAAGAAAAAAGTACTGAACTGCTACGTGATATCTGTCTTCCTTCACGGCAGAGAATGCTGGACGGTCTCCTCAAAGATGAAGAAGAGACTCGAGGCAACAGAGGTGTGGTTCTACAGAAGGATATTAAGGATACCATGGACCGAACATGTGAGCAACGATGAGGCTTTGGAGAAAATGCAAACAAGGAGAAAACTTATCCTTAACATCAGTAAGAGGCAGATGAAATTTCTGGGAAACATAATGAGAAAAGAGAGCTTGGAAAATCTGAAACTCACAAGGCGGATAGAGTGAATGTGGGAAAAGGAAAAGCAATGTGTGGCATACTTAGTGGGCTTAAACAAGTGGATGGCACAACAGGGTCTGGGAAAAGTAGCAAAAACACAAAATTTGTTGAGAGCTACAAGGGATAGGAGGAAGTTGAGAACTATGATCGCCTACGTCTTGAAGGGACAACGTACAAAAAAGAAGTAGGTCAGTATAAGGTGGAAAGGAAGTAAATTTCACATGCTAATGTGGCCTCAGATATAGGGCACTTGACCTTTCTTGACCTCAAAGAAGTGAATACACAATACGCGTCCTTCTGTTCCTCCCTTCTGGTACCACATACCGGACTTGTGAAAGCAGGACTTTTATTTGTCTATATTGAAGAGATCAATGACAAAATCAAAAAGCTTTGTATATTGTGTATTGTTTGTCAATAAAATAAACTTTATCTTTGTAATATTTTTATTCTTTTCCTATAATCATACTTATTATAAAATCCAGGTTGTGTGTGTATGTGTTTATATATTGGATCGGATTTCCTATATTTTTCAACCGATTTCAACAAAACTTCACAGGACTACGTAAAATTACCTTGCGGTGGTTTTGACAGCACCAAAAATTGGAAAAACACAATTGTTTTTGCACGAAATCAATTTGAAAACACGATTAACAGGCATCTTAATGAAAATGAAAGGGGGACAACACATATCAAGTTATACTTATTATAAAACCCAGGTTGTTTGTGTGTGTCTGTGTTCGTTTATATATGGGATCGGATTTCCTACATTTTTCAACCGATTTCAACAAAAACTTCACTTTTTTTTTGGCAGGTAGTGTTTCTTATTGTCTTGCACACTTTTTTTTTTTATTTTTACATTCAGAATGCTTTAAAAATTCCATTTACAAGACAATTGTTTATAATAAAATTCTATTCAATCGGTAGACTCATAACGATTGAAAACAATGTTTTTGTTTGAGTTTTTTTCGTAGAAAAAAATTAAAAAAACAAAAAAAAAACTAATTAAGACATACATGTCCGTCAACCTTAAACAATAATCTTTGTCAATTTTATTTTTCAGTCTTTATAATAGTCGATACTTGATCCATCTCTTACTGTTACATCCCCGGGCAACACCGGGGTCTACTGCTAGTATATCATAACATAAAACCTTATGAAATAAAGGTGAGGAAACTGTAGAACTTTGGAAAATAGTTCGTTTTTTTTTATCATTTCTTTCGTGATCTACAATTAAATTGGAATATGTAAAAATGAAATTGACTTTTACACGAAATAACGATTAAACTTTACGATGCGTACCAATTATTAATGTACCTAAAATGAAATGGCAAAGTAGAGAAGGTCAGCAGTTTCTGTAGAATAATAAATGGTGGAAATACTAAAGATGAAAAACTATTACAAATTTTTGAATAATTTATAATTGCATATTTATTTTATATTATATTTACTTTTTCAGTATTATATTTATAGCATAATTATATTATATCTATATTATATTTCATATAATATTTAAATTGTGTTTCAGATATTTATTATAAAATCTATTATAATTATATTTCATACTATATTTGCATTATATTCTATATTTATATCATATTTAATTATATTTTTTATTATATGATATATTAACATTATATATTATATTATATATATATCTATATATTTACATTATATTTCAAATTATATGATATATTAACATTATATATTATATTATATATATATCTATATATATTTACATTATATTTTTCTTATAAAAGTATTCATATTATATTTACATTATATTCTATATTATATTCATTTTTATATTTTTATTTATATATATATCTATATATATTTACATTATATTTTCTTATACTTTATATTCATATTATATTAACATTATATTCTATATGATATATTAACATTATATATTATATTATATATATATCTATATATATTTACATTATATTTTTTCTTTATACTTTATATTCATATTATATTTATATTATATTCTATATGATATATTAACATTATATATTATATTATATTTATTTTATATTCTATATGATATATTAACATTATATATTATATTATATTTATTTATATATTTTATATGATATATTAACATTATATATTATATTTTATATATATCTATATATATTTACATTATATTTTTCTTATACTTTATATTCATATTATATATATTATATTCTATATGATATATTAACATTATATATTATATTATTTTTACATTATATTCTATATGATATATTAACATTATATATTATATTATATTTACATTATATTCTATATGATATATTAACATTATATATTATATTATATTTACATTATATTCTATATGATATATTAACATTATATATTATATTATATTTACATTATATTCTATATGATATATTAACATTATATATTATATTATATATATATCTATATATATTTACATTATATTTTTATATAATGTAAATGTCAAAGAATGCTCGTTGTAGTAGAGACTTTGTAATCACAGATACAAATATAATAACGCCGTTTAACAATACTGGTGTCAGACGCCTTCGAATAACAATCACACTAATAGTGCTTGCTCGATTGTACTCGCTCGAAAATTAACCGCCGAATAGTAATCCGTATATAGAGATATTTACTAACCACTACAGGCGGTCGGATGTGACACAAGACTAAGTTTATTGTAGGGTATCCGAACTTACGGATAGCCCACATAAAATTCACCGTAGACTCCCTAAAAAACGGGGTCGGGTAGCTGTCTCGCGAGACCATACTCTACCCTTCTGCAAAGCCTCGTCTGGGAGGCAGAGAGATTAACCAGGATACTTTCAAAGTAATCCGTATAGAGATCACTAAGATGCCACGCTAATTACCATATGTACATTCCCTTTACCATAACGTGATCTATTTATTCAAAATGGGATCGCCTATTTATTCAAAATGGGATCGCCTGTGTTTGCTCTCTGGTGACCGGTGTTCAAACTCCAGTTTTGGCAACGACAATTTATTCCTATATAACAATTATATTTATATTATATTTTTTATTTTTATTGTAGTTATGTTATATTTTATATTACAGTAGTAGCCGTCACGCAGCAAAAAATAAAATTCGGCTGGTGATAATGCAAGTGTCGGAGTTAACTCCTCCTTAATTGTCCAAATTGTTCACTAGAGGACGCTCTCCCTACACTATAAATACTGAGCGATTTCTTGCCTCGTTCTCTTTTTCATTTCTTCATTTTCAGCGAACACATCTACAACGTATGCTCTCGCAGAAGATTGCGTCTTCCCATTGGCGGGAGATGCCATGAACATTATACATACATATATGTACGTACGAACATTCACCAAAATACAAACTCTTTACGTTCACACACAAACAGAAATGTTAATGCCTATATATATATATATATATATATATATATATATATATATATATGTGTGTGTGTGTGTATATATCGGTCTTGTTGGTTTTCTTTATACTTCTTCACGGTGGATTCAAACTCTGGGTCCGCCATGTTCTTGTAATGGACCTTCTTCTAGCAGGACTAAATAAAGTGTTCCTAATTTAACAACACACAAACTCCTGTTCACTACACAAGTTGTGCAGTTATTTTATCGAACGCTGATAATTAAAAGGAGAAATAAAAAGACGTTTATATGCATTGATTAGAAACCACTCAGAGCTGAAAATTTCAAAAATGTAATCGCCAAAAAATCAAAATGGACGAAATATTTGCCAAAGATTTGATACCTATGATTAGTTACCTAATTTTATAGAAAATAATAGGCTCAAAACTTGACCTAAACATTAAGAATTACTTATGCATCATCACTGGTTAAAATATATATTTATTATAACTCTTACACAACATTACAAGAGGGAAGCAGACGCTAAATTATTACAGTGATTTGATCCGTTGTTTTATTTTATTTTATTTTTTTAGCAATATTGTGACTGGAAATGTAGTGTCCTTTCACGAAAGCTCTAGTTCGTCTAAAAGTAGAAATATGACGATGAAATTTTCCTCTTGAGTTTTATTTTTGCAAAAAAAGTGAAACATGTCTATAAGAAAATAGCCAACGTTTGTTGCAGAATCTTTAGTGAAAAAGTCTCTTCTGAAGAAGAAAAGCGACAAAGAAGTCATCGCGTGTGAACAATAAAAAAGTAATCTCATCTGACAAAGAAAAATCTAAATAATTCTCTTATAAGTAAGCACAATACGTATTTTTCAAAACAAACTGATTACATTACAGACCTTAAACTAAAGAACATTGCATACGCAATAAAACAGTAGCGGCTGCAAAGTGAATTTGTAAATGTTAAAGGGAACTGCGAAACCCGTTCACACTCGTGTAATTGAAAATAAAATACTTATATAATCTATATATTCAGGTAAGTGTTTAAAGTTATTGTCAAAGTAAAAGTCTGTAAAATTGTCTTTAAAGAAATTAAAGTTATTTAAAGTAATACAAAATCATCAATAAGAAATGTGACTTTAGGAAAATTAGAGATGTGAAAGAATTTACAATACAGAAAGAAACTATCATTTATAAGTCAATAGATGCAAATATGAAAATAGTTATATATATATATATATATATATATATATATATATATATATATACATACATAAATATAAATATATATATATATATATATATATATATATATTTCAGGAGGATAGAATCCAGGTAAACTCAATGTCCAGGACAGAGTAAGAATATAATATTTGAAATTTTAGGTCTTATGATGTAGGAAATTATAACCATGGAATATTAGTACTTAAGCCTTTTTTATATATATATATATATATATATATATATATATATATATATATATATATATATATGCATGGGATACTACTGCCATATATTGTCTGGAGCTTCTGCTGTTCGTCTAAAGGCCCTCGACAAAATCCAGAGGCCGGATATGCAATGTGATTGGCCCTGACCTGGGATCTCGTTTACAGTCACTCCCTCACAGACGTGCCGTCGCTTCCCTGACTTCTCTACAAATACTTTTACGGTATCTGCTCTGACGAGCTACTTTTGCTAGTTCCCAGACTGCATGACTTTAAACGTGCTACTAGGTTGGTATCTCAGACACACCCTTTCACTGTCGAAACTGTTAAATGTAGCCGTCTCTTTTACTCCAATAGCTTAATGTCTCGCACTTCCCGTCTGTCTAACTCTCTTCCTCTTACTTACTTCCCTGATAGCTATAATGTCCAAATATTCAAATGCAATATCAATCGACATCTTCAGATGCCTTGATCTATTTCCCGTCCTTCTCTTCATCCTTACCTCTATCATGCCACTTTACTCTTGCTCCAACACTCTGTAACCACTTGCGGGCTAGTAGTACACGCGCCTTGCTTTTGGTGAAATGATAAAGATATATATATATATATATATATATATATATATATATATATATATATATATATTTTATTCGAAAATTATAACATAAATATGTTATAAAATCACTACAAAATAGTCATTTTGTTTCAACACCTCTGGTGTCTTATCAAGTGATGATGTTGAATGTAGAATAAAGGGTTTTGAAAGGTCCAAATCAATCAAACACCACTCGAAAGTGGAAACTCTGTTACATAAGGTGGAATGACCAATCAAAATACAAGTATACGAGAATTCAAAAATCTTTACAACGAACTAAGGTTATAATAATTATCAATGCTTTAATGTAGGGGTTAAACTAAAATAGAATTTATTCTATCTAATAAAAATTAAATTATACGATAAAATTTGAAATTAAAATTAAAAATCAACCATTCTAAAATTTATATATAAGTAAAATGCAACCTCTTATAAATGTGTCATAACCCGTACATTGGCAGCTAACGGCAGCTAGTTATTTATACCTGGATGCCGTTAGCTGCCATTCTACGATTCATGACCCATTTATATTTTTTTTTCTAAATTTTTGTTTCTTCTTTTAGTTTACATTGACCGTAAGTCAAATTAGATGGGTTGATCAGAGTAAAGCCCAAAACCTTATAACACACTTTTTTTTTACCTATTTTTCCTAAAAAATAGGTTGTATTATGTTTTTAAATGTAAATAAATCGTTCACTCGCCAGTAATTTACAATCGCCAGTAATTTACAATCGCCAGATGAGATAGATTGATATGCATCGAAACACGACTGCAACTGAGTAGCGATTTTGACATGTTTTCGATATAATATACTAAAATAAAGAATATTGCTAGAAAACAAACTCAATCAGTTGTTAGCAGGGGCAAGAAATATACTTGTACATTTTAATGTCATCAAGAACGTATCTTTTATTTCTCATAGAGACCAATTTTTACCTTCCATCAGCATGGCTTATTATAAGCTTCAGAGAGAATCTCACTGCGTCTTCTTGGTCTAATGTTTTCCAACTGACATGAAATTGTATGATTACATTGGATCAATTGCTAGGACTGCGGCTAAGAAAGTTGGTTCATTGTGACGTGTTAGACAATTTCTTCTGCCAGAATAAATCTTGCGCATTTCTAAATCTACCATTCGTCCGTGGATGGATATTGTTTTCATATTTGGACTCCTGTTCCAGCTATATATCTCGAGTTTCTTGACAAAATATAAATTAATGGTTTCGGTCTTGGGACGGTAACTCTACTCCAGTCATTTTCTCACTGTCGTAGCGTGTATTCCCTGTGTCTGTGTCATCATGGCAGTTGTTCTAATGAGCTCTTCTCCTTGCTCGCCGGAGCGTATTAATTTAAGCTTACTTGAAGTAACAGAAATATGCTTCTGCAGAAGGATGCTAAGAATACCATGGACAGAACATGTGAACAATGTAGAAGTCTTGGAAAGAATGTAAGCAAAAAAGGAAACTAATACTTAACATTAGGAAGACGCAGTTGAGTTTTCTGGAGCACATAATAAGGAAAGAGGGCTTGGCAAATCTAATACTCACGGGACAATAAAGAGCATAAGGGTCAGAAGAAAACAACGCTTAACATATTTATTGAAATTGACTAAATTAATGGTAGAAGAGGGCTTACGAGATATAACAAAAATACAAAGGTTATCAAGGGATAGAAAGTTGTGGAGAGCCATGATCGACTACGCCCTGAGGAGACCCGGCGCATAAAGAAGAATACTTGATTAGGTATTAGATCTCATAGTTTTATAACTAAAATAGCTAGATCTAACCGTGACTTCTATTCTAATTGTTTATTGTCTTTTTGTTTTCTTTCTGTCTCCTGAATCCATTTCTGTTATTGACCCTTTTCCTCATTAAAATATTTCAATCCCAGTACCTCCGTTGCGTTTTAGTGACATTATTGCCTTTCTGGGGGTGAAATGATGAAGAAAAATAACCAGGATGCTTCCCTGTTTCTGGTTTTAGCCAAACACTAAGGTAATTATTATTATTAGTAATAGTAGAAGTACAATCCCTTACCGTGCCATTTCATAAAAATAACACGATCCCGTACAATATATTACCAGTCTTCGGGCGAAGGCATATTTTCGGGCACTGTCTACGAATTTTCATTTTGCCCTTTCTTCGTTAGGCAAAATATACATCTTTCTCCTTTTAACAATGAAAACTAAAGATGTTTTGTAGAAGGTTCGTAATCCTGGATATGACGATAAGCTACATGCGTCAGCAAGGCCTCTGATCAAGAGATTGGAGGTTTTGAGGAGTTTAGTTCCACCCGGATCCTGAGTAGTATCACTTGTTCGGGTCCCAACTCTGGGCAAATAGTGAACCCTCAAAAAGTAACAAAACAGTGTAAAAGTTTAAGAATACGTTTTATAGTAAATAGAAAATAGTAGCAGTTCATATTTATATGAAAAATAGCAACAATATATATTTCTAGTAAAATTACGAACAATACAATTTTAAGGGAAAAGGATTAGCAATATATTTTATAGTAGAATTACCAACAATAAGCTTAAAAGCAAAATGACAAGTTATGCATTTTATCTGTAGTTGAAAACGTACAATTGTGGTCAGTATATATTTATATGAAGCTATAAAACTGTATTCTAAATATTTGGATTTCGGCATTAAATAATCCATAATGGTTGATATGTCGCTAAATTAAATCTACCAAACTAGAAACTTCGTGGAAATACCGCAATCATATTTATTTATTTCTAAATGATTAAACACTTGATGAAGCGTGGTTCGTTGGAGTAAAAACAGATATAATGAGATCATCATTGTGGACAATTTTGTCAGAGAAATAACGAATAATTTAAGAATTAGAGAAAGTACTATAATACATATTGTGCAATGGAATAATGTTGAATAAAAAAAAAGGTCGAAGTGCTTAAATAAAAATGTGCAGAATTGAATCAGTAGCCAGAATACTAATTGTAATAAAACAAGCTATTTTAACAGAGTATGAAGCTGTCTAAAGTAATAATTTCCCAGCTAGGTAAGACCAATTTTAAAGCAGAGTAAAAAAAAAAAAACAATGTGATAAATCATTAGATTTTAAATTCATTTCTTAGTAATTGTTCCTTGTTTTCATTAGATCTTAAATTTATTTCTTAGTAATTGTTCCTTGTTTTTCAGCAGCCCTGACCTCCCCAGCTAGGAGTCTTGTTGCCACATACCCTGAATCGTATACTGGGTCAACAGCTTCAAGAAAAATATAAAAAGTGGTTAATGGCTATAAGTGATAGGAAGATTTGGAGAGCCATTATCGCCCATGTGCTGAAGAGACATAGTACACAGGAAAAAAAGAACGTTAAAGAAAATGCCTTCAGCTCAGCTCAATTCAGAGTGGTTCAAAAATACATCACAATTTAAAGCCAGAACATATTTTTAGATTGTAAGAACTTTATTGTAGATAATAATGACACAAATTCTACTGATTAACCCATAGCTGGGAGAGGTGAGCTGGATTCATAATTTTCCCAAGGTATATGTGCGTTTAATGAATATAACCAACCCGACTGGAATTGGAGCTCGGTTCTCCGTTTTCGCATCCCGAGCTGTTACCAATTACACCACCTGCACATCCATCTAGATACTAAGCTCGGCGTTGCTTAATTTCGGTGATCATACGGGAATCGATGTTACAACGTGATATGGCTGTAAGGCAACGACGTTTAGGATATTTTGAATTAGAATATATGAAAAAAAAATACGGACGTTATGGATATATTTCGACTCTTATTATAGTGTGACCAACGTGAAACCAACCTGACTTATACGGCAGCGACTGAATTGCAATTACACATCATTGTCCTTCAATGCAGTCAGCATCTATTTGCCTGGGCTGTCCATTGCCAAAGCCTGTAATATGAATAATCAGTCAAATTACATAGCACCGCATCTTGAGCAGCAACGGGAAGTTTCCATAGAGTTGTGCCATATTTAGCAACACAGTTTCGATACTAGAAATACCAAAACCAGTCCAAACCTTGTAAATTGAAATAAATGCGATGCCTTTTTATTGATGAATGAATTACATTAGTTCAGTAATTTTTTTTTTCGATCGCTTATCATGACTAAATATTCAACCAGAATCTGACGTATATCAGAATCGTGCTCATTATAACTTTGATTCACGAGCAAAGAATAATAAATGGATTGCACATCTGTTAGCAGTGTAAACTCAACGAACAGACAAGTCTTTCTACAGCTGCAGAAGAATGCCTGGCAACCGAATGGAAGTCTGTTTTGTCGCTCATCATTATGGACTTGTACGTTTTTTTTTATATTTTTCTTTCAATAGTTTCACTCTCAGACAAGGCGATAATGCCACTAGAACGCAAGGAGTGAAAGTGAATGGAAAAAACTGAGAATGGGGAAGATTGGAAAAAAGACAAAAGTAACAGGTTACAACAACACAGAAGATGGCAATTGACATAGCGTTTAATTTGTTAAAGAATGTAGATATTAGGGAAGCAAGAAATCGGAAAGGAATACCACAGATAAGAAGTGCGAGAAAAAAACTTTTGGAGGAGAAGTGGCGGTTGCATTTAGCTAGTTCAACAGTAAAATAGTGATACCTACTTGCCAATCTGGCAGGCATGCTAGCAGAGTAAAAACTGAAAAGAATGAAAATATGTCATGAAAATATTTGTAGAAAAGACAGAGGGAAGCTCCGTCTCGTCGCTGAGAAGGTGACTGAAGTCAAAATGCCTGGTCAGGATCGATTATATTGCTCAACTTTCTCTAGATTTTGTCAAGACTCTCAAGATGTACAGTTGGAGCGCCAGACTAGATACAACAACATTATTCAATACACAAAAGAATATCAGATTAAATGTGTAAGATGGATTCTGATAAGAATTACAGTGAACAAATTTTACTTGCAGTAGACGTAGCAACTGATCTGATATAGTCGCTGCATTTTATGTCAGTGGAAGATGTGAGGGCGAGAAGACGTAGAGTGTTGCTCCCCCTGGAGTTTAGTTTTTAGTCAAGTTGATGGCAGGCAGGCAGAAAAGATTCTCTGTGGTGGTCAAATGAAAGCCGTTTTTTTTAATTTTGAAGGCGTTAAAATTTACACGCCATTTAATGTCTTAGTGAAGAGCAGTTGATAGGTTTGCTTTGTTGGATTTCATGCAAACAAAATAATTCACAACGTGATGAAATGTTAAAATTAGGATCCAGTTTCCGTAGTGCAGCACCGATTTTTCAAATAAAATATTTCTTTAAATATCTCAGAAAAAAAAATGATACAACATTTTTAATCACCATGGATCGTAGTTTTTCTTTACGAATATCCTCTTCGGTATATGGCCATAAAAGATGAAAATGAATTCTTCCCGTTTCAGCAACCGAATTCTATGGATACTTAGTAATTTTAAGAAATAAATATTAATCCATGAGATAATGATAACCATTTTCAGATTTTTAAGCCAAGTTGATAGCCCCCTTTTCTTCCGAGGACTATTCCTGAAAGCCCCCTTTTCTTCCGAGGACTAATCCTGTGGCGCTTCTACCGAGTCATCACAGAAAATCCTAATGGTCCTTTCCAATGTGGTGATCTCAGGCTCTGATGTATAGATGTTTTTCAAGTAATAGCCGTAAATCATGTCAGGCTCTCGTAATTTTTTCCTGGTGACAAATACTTTAAACGGAAACTGTAACCAGAAGAATTTATCAATGTGGTACAATTTCCAGGTTTAGGTTGTTATCGATTTCTATTTTTTCTTCAGATTAGGTCATTTACAGCAGTGTGCAGTAATATGAATCTTTTTTCAGGGTGTATGATGAAATTTGTTTGGCCTTGAGAAATATTGCGTCATCTGTGATTGCATCAGATTTTATCACATCCAAGTATGAACAAGATATCTTTTTCCCCTGAAGATGATCTTGGAAGAAGATCGAAAGTACTTGTAAAATGAAAATGAAAGAAATTTAAACAGCTATAGCACATTTCTCTCATCCTTTATAATCCATACACGGAAGGTTATTCGTGAGTATGTACAGACTTTGTTAAAAATTAGCTCACATAATGCCAGTCATTTATTCAATCAGACATGCTCAAAAGAGAATTTTCTGTCTATATATATATATATATATATATATATATATGGTGTATTTTGGCAGCAATACTTCTTTTATACATGTCTTATTGAATAATATCGATAATTTCTATTCAAAATTACATCAGAATCGGATTTTTATGTTTATTTATTTTTTTAAACACTCTTCAATATACGATCTCCTATGGAAAAAGATAGCTTATTCAAAGTTGACTGCTTCTCTTTATTACAACAGTATCCAGTATTTGTTTGCATTGTGTTCTATATACAAAGTGTTGGTGTTATCAACTAAAATTTGTCTTGTATTCACGCTATGATAAATCGGATATATTGCCACACGCTTCTGAAGACGAATTCCATACACACACATTTACACCAGCGTAAAAATGGACCAACTTCTATAGACAACATATTTGTCAAGCAAAAATTTGATACGGAACATATAATAATAATGGTAGCCTCATAAAAAAAAATCCACCATTAACTGCATCAACTGGAAATACAGCTGTATTTGAAAATTAAAAATGTCTCCTTTCAGTAATTTATGCATCCTTTACAATAACGCTTACGCACAATTTTCAATATCAGCACAAAAATCTTTGAAAAGACATTAGCCAAAAGTGTTCGAAACAATAAAACGTTGGCACAAATTCTACAGACACTAATTCCAATTATGAAATAGCCCGTTCGTTAACAAGAAATACAATAAAAAAACAAAATCTTTAATGAAACATGTATTAGAGAGGTAATATTTATTGTCTTTTTTACGGATATGTGTTCTTGTGTATAAAAAAGAAAAAAAAAGAAAGTAAAAAAAAGAAAGAAAGAAGTAAAAAGAAAAAGAAAGAAAAAATAAAAAAGAAAGAAAAAAAGAAAGAAGTAAAAAGAAAAAGAAAGAAAAAATAAAAAAAGAAAGAAAAAAAGAAAGTAAAAAAGAAAGTACATAATGAAAGAAAGACTTAATGAAAGAAAGAAGTAAAAAAGAAAGAAAGAAAAAATTAAAAAGAAAGAAAGAAGAAAGTAAAAATGAAAGAAAGAAGAAAGAAATAAGTAAAAAAGAAAGAAAGAAGAAAGAAAGAAGTAAAAGAGAAAGAAAGAAAGAAAAAATGTAAAAAAAGTAAAAAGTAAAAAGAAAGTAGGAAGTAAAAAATAGAAGAAAGAAGAAAAAAGAAAGAAAGGCGTATAAAAGAAAGAAAGTAAAAAAGAAAGAAAAAAAGAAAGAAAGAAAGAAGTAAAAATTTATGCGTATAATTTCATTTTTTTCGTCTATACTAATTTTTGTTGGTGTCATATGAAATGGCTTCTCTCTTTGTATAATCTCTCATATTTTCAATTCTATTCCTCTCGTATCTGATAAGTTGAATGTCAATTGGAAATATCATTATTGATCAACAGACGCATTTGAAAATTTACTTTTTATTTTTCATCGATGTAATGAAAAAAAGGTTTTGACAGAACAAAGCTTGTAGCTTGTAGGATGTTCCATTATTCAAACGTTAATCCCTATGCAACTTAACTTTAAACGAACAATAGACATCATTTAGAACTAATATGAAAAACATCAATGGAAACAATAGTAACAGTCTTAACTAATGCTGTATTTGAGCCTGAATATCTTAAAATAGCAGCTAAATATATTGATCATTGAATATGTTCATAATATAATCTGATCTCTTTCCATTTCAAATGGTTCTTTCTTTCTTTCATTCTTTCTTTCATTCTTCTTTTTATCCTGTTGACTTCCTGGCTTTAATGTGTCAATTTTGCCTTCATTTTTCTGTTATTTACTTCCAATCTTTTAGATCTCATTATTCCACTTTTAAGATTTTCTGTATTATTTCTGTCTTTTTTCCATAAGTCTTTTTCAACTTTTCTTTTCTTTATTTTTTCCTTCTTTATTTCTCTTTTCTTTTTTTTTTTTTTTTTGTGAGTTCCTTATTTTAATGTATCTATGATACGTTCTTTTTTCTGGCAGATTTTTCAAACGTTTTAGAGGAATGTTTTCCCCTTTTAAGAGTTTCTGTAAATTTTCTTTTCATGTCTTTTCAACTTTTATTTTCCATATATCATTCTTTGCTTTTTTACTTCTTTATTCTTTACTTCCTTCTCTCTTGCTTGCTTTTTTCTTTCTTTCTTGCTTACTTTCCCTTCTTTCTTTCTTTCTTGCTTTTTTCATTTCCTTCTTTCTTTCATTTTTTACTTCTTTCTTTTTTCTTTCTTTCTTTTTTACTTCTTTTTTTCTTTTTCTACTTTTCTTTCTTTCTTTCTTTTTTGTTTATTTCTTTCTTTTTTGCTTCTTTTTTTCTTTTTTACTTATTTCTTTCTTTTTTACTTCTTTAATTTCTACTTTTGGCTCAGAATGAGAAATTGGACACTAGTGTCCTGCACATTTATTTACGCGCAAATACCCTTGGGAAACACATGAATCCATCTCTTCTGCCCGAAGCACCAACTATGTGTTAGATTGCAGGAATTTTCCATATATAATTCCCGCTATCTAAAAAACTCTTAATGCAGAATTCACTCGAAAAAATTCTTAGAATCTAAAACATTCGTTTTGGCTTTAAATAACACACAAACGGTTGCCAACCCATAAAAACGAATCTAAAACTCTTTTTCCTCTCATTATTTTTACCTTCTTTGCGGAGCAATTCTTTCTTTCGAAACTGGCGACAATCTTTTCTGCAACTTCTTTGTTCTTTTCTCTTTATTCATACTATTTGTTTTTTTTTGTTTCTTTTTTTAATTTCTTCTACAGACAGAAAATACATTCTTTTATTCTTTATTAGATAAATTCAGTCATATTTAAATTGTAAAACATTCAAAAGTTCTCAGTTCCTGCTTTATATTTTTACATGATTCATGTTCTGTTTAATTTAATTTTAGATATTTTAGACGCATAAACAACCTTCTCTAATTGTAAATATAATTCTCTTTTTTCCTCTGCTGGAATTTGCTAAACAGCAGTCTATGGCAAAATCCAATAAAAAGGAAACATGAATTTTAAATAAAATGTCGCTTAATAATCTACGTCTTGGCAAGATATCATGTGTAATGGTCTTCGTTTATGTCAGTATGGTAGCAAAGTTCTCAATATGTTTGGGCCACAGCAACACCGGAGTCTGGACAATTTTACCCGTTAATCGATGTTCAAATCTTTTCATGTAGATTCGACTTTTTCTTTCCTTTTGTTTCATTTTTTTCTTTTTTGCATTGTTATGTATTAGATAATAGATAAAATTCTAACTTTCTCGTATCTTTCTCAAAGTCCTCCTATTTTCAAATTTTCCACGGTTTTTAATCTTCCGTCATTTGCTCAGTGTCACTATCTTGTTAATTCTTATTTCTTCACTAAGGAATAAGAGGACCAATTTTCTTGCAATTGTAATCAGTCTAGATGTCGGAATATTTTGAAATTTTATTTGCCAGAAAAATCTCTTCTTTATGATGATTCTATTAGTTTAAATGCTGGAATAAAAGTTGATTTCTCCTCGCATAATATTTTGTAGGTATCTCCACTATTTCGGCATAATTTTCTATATTTAAGTTTAAAATGATTTTTTTACAACGAAAAAATATTCTTGAAGATTTTATTTTAGCTTTAAAAAAAAGTTTAATCATTAAATTTATGATTTCCATTAATTAAACAATTCTGGTGTATTTCAGATAGAAACTATATACATTTGATTGTCAAATTTAAATTCAATTTTTAAAATTTTCTTAAAATCGGCCATTTTCTTAATTTTAAGAAATTTGTAGACAAACACAAATTTATCGATTTTGAAAATATTTAAAAACATTTCTGACACGTTATTTTAGTAAAATTAAAAAATTTAAAGTTAAAGTAATCTGATTTGAAAGAAATCTTTCTTACTTGTAGCATAAAAAAATAATAGACAACCAATTATTAACGAGCGGTCCTGTTCATCTGACCGAACTATTGATGGATTGTTGAATGACGAACCGATGCGTTAAACCTGACTTAATCGATTAAAGTTTCTACTTGGTGTTGTTTACAAGGATATACTGATGACAAAATGGACAGAGGAAAACAGCGCATAACCTACCTAAGTATCTTCTGTAAATAGTTGGCTAAACAGGTTTTGAGATAGATAGAAAGACAATCTTTACTAAGAGCCACAAACGACATTCCTAAACCTTCTGAATGGACATGGCACATAGATGAATAAATTTGGAGACGATGGTCGGTCAGTGACAAAATCCTAAATCTTACTTAATAAATTGTAATCAGAATTAAAAAAAAATATATATATATCGTTCATACGTAAAATTATTATCTCATCGGTTCTGGAATCACACAAATTAACACCGCACGTGAAAATATTTCGTTTCTGCTAAATCAAAGAGACTTCTAGCAATAATGTGAGAGTGTCTGCCGCAGTTCGAAAATCAATATACAGGCTCTCATCCGTTTTTTTTTCTGTGTTTATATTGTAAGTTTAGTTGTTTCTGTTTCTATCATCACAACGAATTTCCCAGATTGCTGGAGGCTTCGAAATTACACACATACATAAAACTATGTAGATATGTGACAGACTCATTCTCAGATGTAGAGGCATTCTATTTTCTATCAACCTAATGCAGTTGATTCGGTTCTATTGTAAAGAAAGTCAAACAAAACTATTTTTGTGTGACGATATTTCGCAAAGAATATTTGTAATATATTTCTTTCAATTTGAAAGAAAACTATTACGCAAAAGTAAATAAATTTGTAGAACCGTACTTGAAGATTGTTTAGTTCTTCGCTTTCAAATGCTTAAACCGCGACATATTTCTAATGGATATTTGTGCGGGAAAGTAAAGTAGAAATAACGAACGCGGGCGTAATTCGAACTATCGCACAATTTAAGGAGGTAGAATCTAATCTTAATTGTATAAATTATAACTATGTGACTATTTATAATTATTTATATATTATATGAAATTTTTTTTTAAAGATATATTAAATAAATTAAAATATCACCTATTTTAAATTAAAATATTATTTTTTACCTTTATTTTTACCTCCAAAGCCAAATTTGACATTTTTTGTTATAAAATTTTCCTCCCAACCAGAATAAAATTTCTTCTTCTTTAATTTCATGTTTCATTCTCAGATACACATAAATATATACATCCTGTATATTCGTAAATTTATATTCCACAATATGGTTTCAAAAATTACAGACTATTAAGAATATTTTGCTTTAACACTCAAAGTTTTTGTTATGATTGAATTAATGGCTTTTTAAAAAAAGTTATTTGGAAGTTTTGATTTACTTAGCCATATATCTTGGCACAAGGACACAAGTATTACAAAATATCAGTGAAGATTGAACTCACTGAGTATTTGGTCAACCATATACTGAACTTGTCATTACTTTTATTCTATTATGTCTAAAAGATTTCATAATTGATAAAGGCAAACAAATGTAGAATAACAGTAAATATTCCTAACAAGATTTGAATAATCATAAAATAAAAAAAAATAACAAATATATCTTGAACACCACTAAAAATAATGTCAGATTAAAAATTCTTTAAGAAATTTCTGTTGTTTACATTTTGGGTTGAAAATAAGCTAGCAGATATAGGCTTGTAGAAGTTACAATGAGATGTTTGAGTTTTTAGATAGGTTATTCCCTGGTAAAATATTAGAAAGATATATATATTTATATATATATATATATATATATATATATATATATATATATATCCCCAATCATTTTGAAAATTTCATCTGAAATGAAATATTAAAAAAAAATCAGTAAACTTTTGCGATTTTGTGAATATAAATTTGACATTGATTTTGCAATAAAAGAAATTCATTTTGAACCTTTTCAGGTTTTCTTGCTTTTTATACTAATACTATATTCATTTTATTGTTTTTTAATAATTTTTTTCTTGTGAGAAATTTTACAAGTCACTGACCATTTTTTGAGATCCAATCACAACCTTTTGTAACATTTTTTCATCTATAAACCAAACACTATCTTTTATCCATAATTATTTTCTTTGTTGCTTTTTTATATATATTCATATATTTTTATATATTTCTTTTATATAAATTTATTTCTTTTTGAATACTTTATTCTTTCTTCAAATGTCTAGTCACCTATATTTTCTTTTTCCTTTCTTTTTTTTTTTCTTTTTTTTTTACATTTATACGCCATTTTCTTTCAATATCATTTCATTTCATTCTTTGTTTTTTGAAGTTTTAATTTCCTTTTTTTTAGTTTTTTTTCGCGCCTTTAAATTTTTATTTTCTTTTTTAAATTTACTTCCTTAATTTCTTTCTTCCTTTTTTAATTTCCATTTTCCTTTCTTTTCTTTTCTTCTTCAATTTATTTCCTTGTTTTTCCATTTTAATTTATTTTATTCTTTATTTTCCTTTTTTTATTTCTTATTTTCTTATTTTATTTTTTATTTTTTTCTTTTAATTTCTTTATTTCTTTTTATATTATTCATTGAATTTATTTCATTCTCTCACATATTTTGACAGCCATTTTCTTCTGATTTCCTTTTTTAAGCCCATTAACATATTAATCAACTTTATTTTTTATTAAATAAAATAATATTAATAGACATTATTCATATAACATGACATTATATATTTATATAAAAAAAAAAAAAGCATAAATGTGAAAAATATATAAAACGTATGTCATTCCTAAGGAAATATAATAAAAAACTCAGAAAATGAATATATAAAATATTGATATAATATTCACATGTAAAATACTATGTGTCTTATTAGTATCACTGTTTAAACAATTAAAATAACAATAACACATAAATCATTCATTTGCCTTAATATAAGAAAAACAGAAAGTTCTATGTATTTGATTGTTTTTTGGTAAAATGAAAATTTTCTTGAGTTTGGTGGGGGTTTTTTATCCATTGAGCAGCCAGAGGTTGACCCCTATATATATATATCATTTTATCTAAATATATATATATTTATCTATTTAATTTTACCAGGTGAATTTTTGATTTTCAATTTCTGCAGCATCGGAATAATATTTTTATAATTTGGTCGAATCCATTTTTTCTTTTTTTTACCCTTGGAAAATACCCTGAGTTTCGTGCCAACTGCAAATTGCAATCATCAAAAATGTTTAATTGCTTTTTTCAACTGATGATCAAGATGATATTTTTAAACCTACAGAAGGATGTTTTTTATATATATATATATATATATATATATATATATATATATATATAGTAAACTCATTTAAAATACAAACAAACTACTCAAGGAATGTTTTGTTCAATATTCATTTTTCTGCAATTATTATCTGCAAAATAATGGTATAAATACCAGTTGTGATAAAAATTGGTTAATTTTAAATTCTGGCATTTTTAGGAATGCTAATTTCTAATCTAAATATACAATAAATGTTATACAAAATGCCATCACTTGTAGAATGGCTAAACCATATGTAAATATGTATATTTTTTAAAAAAATTTAGTCCATTTGCCTCACAGAAATAATAACAACCTTTAAAGATATTTAAATAAGTAACATTGCTAATAATCTCTATTTTAAAATAATATATATATATATATATATATATATATATATATATATGCTAGTGTAACCATAAAAAATGGCAGCAATTGGATAGAAATTTCTTGATGTAATTTTTGGACAAAAGTCTTGAAATAATGTCTTCCAGGTTCAATAAAGCAATTTGGAAAAATTTTCACAACTAATATAGAGATCAATGAAGTATAATTAATCCATTCCCTTCATATTTCTTCAATAGTATTCAATGGTATCTAAATTCATTGATTACTTCTGGCATTATATACACATCAATTTTTTAAATATTTGTTCATCTTAAAAATTGTAATGTGTTTAATCTAACAGGAAATGGAAAAAAATCCTTGGAAGAAAAAAAAGGTAGCAACAGAATGACAATGACAAATCCTATATATATATATATATTTATATATATATATATATTTTTCAACCTTTCAGTTCTTCAATGATCTAATTTTTAAATTCAAATGTCTGCATGTTAAATTTTTTTTTTATTTTCATTAACTTGCATTTAGCACTTTTTTAATACTACTGTTTCCTCATCTATTCAACTCTGAACAATAACTTTTTGATTTATTATATATATATATATATATATATATATATATTTCACAATCCACTGGTTTGGCAACCTAAGTGGATTAGCACCCATCATCATATAATGGTTTTATAATTATGTATATATATGTACCTCTGGGTACCATATGTTTTCATAATTCTAACAAAATTTTCAATGTTTCAAAAATATATGTATATATAATTATAAACCTTTGTATAAATAAAAATATATGTTTTCAAACATCTATTTAATTTCTTAATATATAAATAGGAGGACAAGCAAACATATATGACTGTAACAACCTATATATATATGCAGAGCATTCTTGCTATATATATATAGACCCCCTTCCACTGCTTTGTTTAAATTTGTTCTTGTTAATTTGTTAATTTCTTCATTGTTTTTGCATGTTATTCTTTTAACATTTATTTGCAGAAACATATATATAATATATATATATGCTGTATATTTAGTTACTTAGCATATATATATATTTTAGCATGCAAAATCTTTGGCACATCTCCATATTGAATTCTATTAACAACACGTCATCAGGATTTTTTCCCACCAATTTCTGGATTTATTAACTATATGTATTTCTTTTTCATTCATATGCTGCCATTTTTGCATTTTTTTCTTACAATTAGTTTTAAATCAATTCTTTATTCAAGTCTTTTCATTTGAGTTTAAGTTTCCTTTTCATCAAGGACTTTAACAAAAACATTTCCAAAACTTACCACTTGCATGTCATTACCATGGTCCTTTTTTTTTTTTGGACTACTAATCTAACCCCATTGTATATCTACATTTCAAACTTTGGAACATTTTTCCTCCCAAAAAAATATTTCACCTTACCAAAAAAGGACAATTCAGTTCTTACAAATAAACAAATGTACAAATTTTTAATTCTAGTTGTCTGTTTATCAAAAAAAAACATTGGCCTTTTAATAACGAACTCTGTTTTTTAGTAAAAATACCATTTTGCGTCAACATCTTTATCCTCAAGAACAACTTTGATAGGTGCTACACACACTCACAGGCATACACACATCCCCTGATTATTTATATATATATATATATATATATATATATATATATATATTTCCTATATATATATATATGTATGCACAAATATGTAAAAAAATAGGAAAGAACATGTTATCAAATAATCCAAAGTTCTTTAGTATTTTTGTTTTTATTTTTAAAAAACAGTGCTCCATATATAATATATATATTAAATTATAATTATTTTTTTAAAAATATGATTCCAACACGCTGCATAAGACTTCTCATGTTTCAAAAACAAGAGCCAAAAACCTCAATATAATTATTTGAAATTAAATTGAATTAAATTAAAATCAAACTGTTTCATCTTCAAGCGAAAATTTTTTTTGGAATAACCAATTTTGAAATTTACATCTTTTAATATTCACAAAATTATTCATTATTGAAATCAAAATTTTTGGTAACAGCATAGGACAATTGTTTAAATAAAAATATCAGTCACCCTTGGAAAGTGTTAAAAATTTGTATCAGGGTATCCATTTACATTCAAATGATGTCAAGTCATGTACAGGTTAGGGTGTCTAAATTTAAAACGGAAGATGTTTTCACCATAATATAGTTTTAACTGTCTACGTGTCTATTTTATTTATTTATTTATTTTTATTTTTATTTTTCTTTTTTTTAAAGGGTTTTGTTTATATTAAAAAAAAACGTTCTCAAGGGCTGTTTTTGACGACTTCATTCTTGAACCACAATTTTTTTTTTGACGACTTTCATTAAACTTTTATCTTTGATTGGGTTAAACTTTAAACCTTTTATTAATTATTTTATTTTTTTAATTTTTTTTATGCTAATTATTTAATGCAAAAATTTGATGATGTCAGCAAAAAAACCATTAACTCATGTCTATTGTTTAATAAATTTTTTATTATTTAGAAACTTAATAATGTGTAGTTTTTCATGTAGGCATAAAAGGGCATGGGTCATCCCAAGTTTTACAAGTTCTAGTTTTGTTTATAATTTTCCATTTTACTTTTGGTGTTTTATTCATTTCCTTTTTAAATGCCAAAAATATTTAGATAGAGATGTCTGATTTCTTTTATTTATATTGTTGAAAGAGCTTTTATGCTGTCTCCATCTGGTTTTAAATTCATTCTTTGTAGACTCAATGTATATCTTTTAGTATTAGGACTCTCAATGGATGAGATAGTACATTGGTATACCACAGATTTTACGCAGCATTTATTTTCCAATGGGCAGTCTTCTGGTTTTCTACAATCACATAATTTTTAACTATTTTTGTCTAATTTAAGTGTAGGGTTTTTATTAATACTATTTTGGCATGGGGTTTTTTCAGGATTTTATTATTGTGTTTTTTTATTATTCTTTCTAGATTTTCAGTGCAACTGTAACTCAATTTTAGGGTGTTCTTATTAAATATTTTACCAAGTCTACTAATGGTAGAAAAGTGTTTTTCAATTAAAGCTAGGAATTTGTGTCCTAGTTTAATACTAACCATTTGGTTGCACGGATGGGTATACCAAATTATTTTTCTTTTCCTGTTTTTTTTTCTGGTTAGTACAATTGTTTCTATAATTGATGCTAGCATTTTTGTATCCACTATTTTTTAGGGCAGCGTTATAAAAGCTACTGTGTTGTTGGAATATTTCTTTGTTAGCGGAGTTAATGCTGATTCTATTTTCTATTGATGAGGCTATATGTTTAATTATGGATGGAGGGTGGTTTGACTTCGGGTGTATATATAAGGGGTTAGTATTTGGTTTTTTATAAGGTTGGTATGTGTTGTTTGTTAAATCTAGAGTCACGCCGAGGAAGTTTACTCTTTTTAATTTAGTACAGACTGTTATCTTTGAGTTTAGATTTTTAAATTCACTATATATAATCTTTTTAATTTTCTCTATTTTAAAATTAGTAGAACTCCTCACTACCATGAGACCGACATCTCTATACAGCCCGATGTCCTTAATATCTAATTCACGGTGCGCGGACAAGTTGTACAGTAGTAAAAGACCAACAACATCAGAAGACTATGCAGAGTCTAAGATCCCATAGTGATGAAAATTGTGTGTGTTTTTAATCCATTGCGAGATTTATAGAATGAGTTGGAGAAATTTTTCTGTGACTGGTTTATAATCAGGAAATATACTTGTGCCAAGTTCAGCATAACAGATATTTATTTTCCAAATGCCATGTCCTTTGCGAATAAAGGATGTCGAGCCATGATCGGCCATGCTTTGAATGGACACGAAAGATAGAAGAAGAAAGAGTTTGTTTAAGGACAGCTTATATTCAATCTTCAAAGTGATGTTGTTAAATATAAAATCATTGTATAAAGTAATCCATATATATATATATATATATATATATATATATATATATATATATATATGGATATATATATATATTGATATATATATATAACTGTAAATATATAGATATATATATATATATATATTATATATAATTTATATATATATATATATATATATATATATATATATATATATATATAGATATATAATATATATATATATATATATATATATATATATATATATATATGTATATATATATATATATATATATATATATATATATATATATATATATATATATATATATATATATTATATATATATATATATATATATATATATATATATATATATAGTTCATTAATATTATAAGTAACTGTAGACTGTACTTAACAAGAATATCCGTTATGTACATTTCAAATGGTAAGGTATTTATTATATATATATATATATATATATATATATATATATATATATATATATATGTGTATGTATGTGTGTGTGTGTGTGTGTGTGTGTTTGTGTGTGGGGGCACGCGTCATAGTAGAGTGGTTTCACATATCCACGGTTATTTCACGCATAACTAAGGACGAAAGAATTGGTGTGAATGCTAACATGATGACACAACACGACGGACCAATAAACGCTAATACAAACCGCATTTTTAAAATGCTGATATGAATTAGAAATTCAAATAATATTCTCTATTTTATTCGTTAAAATTGTTTCACGTATCAATCACCGCGTTTTAATTATCGATTTGATGGAACAATATGTGTTTTATTTTTCTCTTCCGAAATGAATTCCATAAATTTTCCGCGACTGTTGTTAATCAAAGGCATACGCTTTCCGCCTTTGAATCTATTTATTCGGATTTTGTAATGCCTCAGGAATTACGCACAAAAGATCGTAATATTTCGAATAATCTGACCATGCAGTCAGGTACCTCAGGCAGATTTTCACCGACTAGACGACTTCACCACATGCTGTGCCTCGATTCCCGCTCGTGTCAATGCAAAGAGAATTCGGAAAAGAAGTGTTGCATGTTCACAAGCGAACAGGATGTAAAATATCGAGAAAGCGAGCCAAGAGAATTCAAAAACAATTTTTGGAGATAAATGTTCTATATTTCCTGCAAGAGCTTCGTATCGGAGCTATCACCCTCTCCAAGGATTTGTAGGTGACACTTAAGCCTATTTTTGCCTCTTCATTTTACATCCGCACATACACTGTTGTGGAATTCTACTTAAAAAATAATTATGTCAGAGGGTATCCACCAGACGAGGCTCTGCCGAAGTGCAGAGTCTCGTCACGGGAAACTGACTCAGTTTTTACGATGGTCACTAGGGAATATTTGCTACCCCACTATAAACTCGGCCTTGTGCCACATCTTGCTGCGTTTGACAGGGGGTAAATAATTAGACTGTTGTGGAATTGAATTGTTGAATAAACGACTATTTTCCCTTCATACTTTTGTACATCATCTACCCCTCCCCCAACTGTACATCGCCACGGACGATTTTTTATTGGTATTTATCGATAATGCCGCCCACGAACAAAATAAATTACCTTCCCGCTCAGTGCCATTTCATCCCGAAAGTTTTCATTTATTTATTAATATAATTTTTAAATAATTACTATATTCATAAAGCAAGTTGTTGATCAGAAAGAGCGATACAGATGCAGAAGGGCGTGTATCTATGTTTCATAGACTATGCAAAAGTCCTTCGACAAAGTAGTATTTACATATCTCAACTAGAACTGCTCAGTAACCTTGATATATTCGGGAAAGATATCAGAATAATACCAGAACCTATATTGGCAGCAAACAGCATGCATGCACATAGAGAACGGGTTCCCCGAATATACAAAAATAGAAAGGGGCGTAAGGCAAGGATGCGTCTTCTCACCGGACCTGTTCAAACTATACAGTGAGGGAATTGTGAGAGAAGTGGAAAACCTACCGGGATTTTTAGCATTGGCGGCTACAATCTTAACAACATAGGGTACGCAGATGACGCAGTACTGATAGAAAATACGGAAAAGAAGAAGGTAGCGACAGATAGTGTAAGATTGGACAAAGCATGAATTACAAAAAAAAAACAAAAAAAAAGAATGCATGGTCATCAGTAAAAGGATGAGCCCGAAATGCGATCTGAAGGTCGCGAACACTAGAATCAAGCAGACGCTGAAGTTTAAATATCTGGGAAGCGTTCTGACAGAGGATGGTAAAGGCGACACTGAGATCCGTAGACGTATTGACATGACCAAGGACGCATTCCAAAAGCTGGGCAGAGTATTGGGAGACAGGAGGATTTCTTTGGTAACAAAGAAAAGTATACGGAGTTGTTACGTGACGTCTGTGCTCCTCTACGGCAGCGAATGTTGGACGATTTCCTCAAAGATGAAGAAGAGACTTGAGGCGATGACCCCAAAACCAAGGCTGAATCTTCATAATGTTGAACCCCAGTCTCGCCGAGACAGGTAGAAAGCCTGAATGAGAGAAAGCAATATGAAGACACGTTTGAGAGTTTTCCTCGACTAAAAAGGCATTATTCAACAGGAGTCTGCACCACCAAGGAGTACTACCGTGACGTGTTCCAACGTTTGCGGGATGCTGTCCGTTTGAAAAGGGCAGAACTGCATGCGTACGGTGAGTGTCAACTCCACCATGACAATCCACATGCCAATTCAGCGCAGCTTTTGCAGCAGTTTTTGGCAAAGAACAAACTTGCACATTTCCAACAACCACTATATTCCTCAGATGTCGCTCCCAAAATCAAATCCCAGCTTAAAGGAACAAGATTTCAAGACGTCGATGAAATCCAAACGAATGGGATGAGGCAGATGTTCGCTATCCCCACAAAATGAATTTCAGGAATGTTTCCTTCAATGGAGGCCACGGTGGATGTAGAGTTGCTTCAGAAGAGGACTGCTTCAATGGTGATTATATGCCGAATTCATATGTGTCCTAGTTTTATTTTCATAGCACTAGTCTTGATACGTTTTGATCTCGTATTTAATTCTTGTATGGTTACAAGATTTACCGCTAAAAATGTGCATATAATCTCTTTAAAATCCAACTTTGTAGGAAATTCAGGTTTCATATCTATCCAACTTAAATACGTTTGTCGAATTTCGTGACGTTTGTTAGCTCTGGCTTTAGAAGCGTGATGGGGCAGTAAAAGTTTATTGTAGATTGAGGAAGAAAGAATTCTTTTCCTTTCGAGTTGATTCAAACGAATAAAAACGACTATCAAAAATAACAGAAAAACGAGAGACAACAAACACTAACAAAAAAAGTTGGAGAATCTAAAGAAAGATTTGATTTTATTCATCTATCATCTATTTCCACTGAATGAATTGTGACGTTCTTTTTGTTCCCGACCCCTCAGAGATCTAAAGTGTCAGCACGGCATCTTAGCAAGCTTGCTATTTGCAGTAAATTTGCATTAATAGTTAAATTTAGTAGCGTATCGTCCGCCACCTACTATCTTCGCATACAATTCAAAGTCAATATTTTCTTCCTCCTTCAGAGCATTTCCGAACATAAGAAACGATGGAGGCCATCTCTGATGAGAAAATCAATTCGCTCGATGCTTTTTTCATCCTGACTGATAACGACAGCCACCTATTCGATAGTGTCTGCTCGTTGCAAAACTGAAGGGTTAGGGAACGGTTGAAAGACATGAACGTTTATATTGATGGTACAATGTTTGGAAATAGCGCGGCTAAGACATACAGTGTTGCCATCAATAACGAAAAGGCGTAAATCCGAACAAGGACAATGAAATTACAGTATAACAGATAAGGAAAACCGATTTTCTTTAATCATGAGAAGGATTCATTTTATTGTCTTTTTGTTGGAAGCGAATGCTAGCTGTATATAATAGAATTAATGCGATTGAATATAATTTGATATTTATCTGAGAGTAGCTTTACGACAATAATGTCTATCTTGTGATCGTACCCCGGTGTGAGGCTTGAAGTTGTGCCAAGTTTACATCTATACTTGTTATACTCTTCCGGTGTAACAAATGATTACAGACACCTTTGAATTAGGCAACTGATATCTCTCTAATTAAACAGGCACCAATACACACCCTATATATATATAGCGAGAGAGAAAGAAAGAGAGAGAGAGAGTCCCTTTCAAAAGTATTGGAACGGCAAGACCAGTTCCTTTGTTTTTGTTGTCCACTGGGTTTCAGATGAAAAGATGAATATGAGACAAGAGTTTAGATTTTCAGTTTTTATTTCCTGTTATTTACCTTTAGATGTGTTAAACAACTTAGGACATACCACCTTTTGTTTCAACACACCCATTTATAAGCGTTCTTATTTTTCTTTAAATATGAAAAACTAACGGCTTTTTTTCCTTTTGCGTAGAAATACCTGTTGCAAAAGATGAAAAGATGAAACACGTCGGCTTAGATATATTTTCTTTTTATTGAGATCTTTATATATATATATATATATATATATATATATATATATTTTCTGCAGTTAATACTTAAGATACCACCAACCCAAATAAGAAAACGAAGTAATAGCCAAGTTACCACGTATAAAAATATTTATCATTTAGACATTAATATAATTATTCCTGTAAAAACGAAATACAAATTTACTAAAAACGATAATGTGTGTGTGTGTGTGTGTGTGTGTGTGTAAAGCGTGGAATGGGTAAATTTTCGCCATTTTATATTCCATGTGTACGCTTTATTTTTGATTTTGTTGAATCTACAGTATAGCAGGATCAGTTGGGTATCATCTGGGAGAAAAATGGGAACATGACGCAGTCCACTGGTTGAGTAATTTTGAAAAGCCTTGCTGTACTACTTGCCATTCGCACCAGAAGCTCCAATACGAACATTTCAGTATATTTGAATGCAGATGATTTTGATACGTTTGGATGAGTATATTGGTGTTTAAGAAGGTACGGCAAATCCAAGAACTCCCTCTGTTCCTCTTGGTGAGGGCCTCAGATTCAACATAGAGCCATACATCAAGTTCATTGAGGTGGTAGTGCTGCCCTGGGTCAAGATGGAGGTTGCTGGAAGACCCTATGTCTGGTACCATGTCACACAAGGAGGAGAACACATTCATGCCTGTCAGACAATTTCTGCAACCATTACGACCCTTTATATCTGGTCACTTAACTCACCAAACTGCAACGCCCTTGATTATTATTATGTGTGGGGCGAGACCAAAAAACTACTTGTGACACCAAAGATGGATTGAAGGCAAGTATTATGGCAGCATCACCAAGTCTTCTGGAGGACGTGGTTGAATCCAATGGCGATTTTATTGAATAAAATCACTCTTTAGCATTTCAAGATATTTTTATTCTATATATATTTATATATATATATATATATATATATATATATATATATATATATACACTAAATGATATATATATATATATATACACTAAATGATATATATATATATATATATAAAAATCATATATATAAAATATATATATATAAATCATATGTATATATATATAATATGATATATATATATATATATATATATATAAATATATATATATATATATATATATATATATATATATATATATATATATACTAAATCATATATATATATATATATAATAAATCATATATATATATATATATATATATATATATATATATATATATATATATATATATATATATAAATCATAATATATATATATATATATACATACTAAATCATATATATATATATATATATAAAAATCATATATATATATATATATACATAAATCATATATATATATATACATACTAAATATATATATATATATACATATATATATATATATATACTAAATCATATATATATATATACATACTAAATCATATATATATATATACATACTATATATATATATATATATATATATATACATACTAAATCATATATATATATATACACAAATATATATATAAATCATATATATATATACATATATAAATCATATATATATATATATATATATATACATACATACTAAATATATATATATATATATATATATATATACTAAATCATATATATATATATATATATATATATATACATACTAAATCATATATATATATATATATATATATATAATCATATATATATATATATATATATATATATATATATATATATATATAAATTATATATATATATTAAATGTTATATATATATATATAAATAAATAATATATTTATATATATATATATATATACTAAATGATATTTATATATATATATATATATAAATATATTTATATATATATATATATATTCAATATATATATATATATATATATATATATATATATATAAATATATATATATATATATATATATATATATATATACTAAATGAGTTATGTTATTTTTATTTTTGCGTAATTCAGACGACAATTTATTCATCGCAAACTGTATTAACCTGAAGCTAAATAATCTACTTCATTTACTATAAAACGTATCTATATTCCCATCTGAAACTGAGCATCTTTAATCTAATCTCAGATGTCGCAATTTTCTTCGTGCCCTCTATTTACCTGTTCAGATTAAGGTAGCACTTTTCATTTTTATAGTGAATTGTTCTGATTTCTTTAAACTATATTCTCTCACTTGAAAGTCAAATCACTCGGTATTTTTATAACAATAAAAAACACAAAGTTTATACAGAAGAATATACACCGGTTGTGGTAAAGGTTGAATTATAATTGAAAGAAACTGATTCTCAAAATAATACCTCACATGGATCTCCCAAAAGGCATATGGACCTGATCGTATTCCTGTAAAAGATGTGTGCCCCGAAGTGGCCCCTGTTTTCTCTCAACAATTTAGTAAATGCCTCGCCGCCTCTGGGTTTCCGGCCTCTTGGAAATCCTTATACTTATAAACGATAACATGTCTAGAGAAAAAGACGGAAATAAACATCTAAAATTGAAAGAAAAGAGGAAAAGAAACAAAAATAAAAACAAAAGAAAAAGCTAAGGAGTTAGTGTAAAGTGGGCAAAAAATCGAAGAAAAGGACAAATTATCACGACACTTTACACTAACAAACATCCACGCAGACGGGAGCACGCTCGTGAACGCACATCTGCACAAACAGACGTAAACGCACACACGAATAGAAAAATTAAGGAAAAAATTAGACCAGTGATTAGTGCATAAAAAATGGAGAAATATAATCAATCAAGTGTTGATTTGCTGATGATACCCCCTGAAAAGGGGACGAACCGGTACGTCTTCGAAACACTGGATTCGGGATGATGAAAGTAACAAACTTATATATATATATTGTTACTACACTGGTGAACCATCCGACAGTTCCAACTATTGGACTATTAACCTTCGAATTCTTTTTGAGAAACTGCTAGAGGTCCTAATCCATGCCGAATTGGTTAATCATCTCACATCGCAGAAGTTTTTTTTAAGGCAATGTGACTCGCGTTTCTCTAGATCAACTTCTGATGTAGTGATAATAATTGCATAAAGAGTATATCAAGCTTCAGATGAGAATGGCGAAGAGAAAGTTGTAGCTTTGGAAATCTCGACAACTTTTGTCATGGTTTGGTATACAGGTTTTTTCCACAAGCGGAAAAGTTACTGTGACCCCTGACCAATTTTTGAACTGGTCCCATCTTTTCTATCATAAAGTATAATGAAATTAATCTTGAACAGCCACTCTTCCAGGTCCTTTCGTACTAATGTTGGTGAACGTCAGGTTTCCATCCTTAGGTCTATTTTAGACTGGTAAATAGTATGTCACAGTGATTAAGCAGACAGGGAAATGGAGAATAATATAGAGTATTCTTACTAATGTAACAGCCGACTTTCAAAAAACTGGAGCAAAAAAAATGGAAGAAAGCTTCGATGCTGTGGGAATAGGCGTATATTTTGGGAGTTATAAGGACATGTTGAGAATCTAGGACTTTATTTATTTATACAGTAGATTTTGTTGAATGCGAATAGTTTCGCTTTGTGTCACTAGTGCTAACTTCTTCAACATCGAACAGTTCTCTAATGTTTCTTCTTTTCGATTAAACTGATTCCATGGATAGCAAGCTCTCAAAGAAAACATTGGCCAGTATATTAAACACCGAACTCGTCCCCATTATATTGACAGCATCACAACTGTCGCAAAGAAAATCCCCATTTATATAAACAATTAAATGAATTTTGCTGATTTTTCCATCGTATTCACTTCAGATCATTACCCAATCCAAGTAAATATGATTATCCTACAAGGGGTGTTGCTTCTAAAATGTTCATTATAACGATGTGCTATTTATTTGAGTTTTCCTATACATAACTGCGACACACAAAACATCAAAATGAGGTACTTAAAAATCTTTAATTGTATACCTCCTATCCAGATATGTGCAGTTTGCTCAACAATAAATATTCAGACATCTTGTGAATATCAGTTCGAATAAATATACTGACAGACATACATACAATCTCACACATAAATACATAAGCACAGATGCACAAATTTATACACATTCCAGTATAGACATTTGCTCACACACACACACATCCTACAACACACTACAAAATTACACGCGCTTATATCATTACAATATATTAAGGTTTTTGGTTTGGCTTGGTTTGTTTTATGGCATATCAACCTCAATGTCTTATTTAATGTCGTCAAGATTTTTATTTCTGGTAATATTTTTTTTTTTCAAAATTGTATAGCTGGTAATAATTTTTCTTCATAGATTTATTGCTGGTAATATTTTTTTAGAAAGTATTTCTGGTATTAAGATCTATTTTTACACATTCATAGTGTCTTTATCCCAGTTTGGTGGGTAAGTATTTATCCATAGCTGGGACCCTAACATGTGCTATCACACTGGATCATGATGGAACTGGGAACACCAGCAACTAATAGGTGGTTTCACGCTCCGCAAAACCTCCTGATCAGAGTCCTTGCTGCTGGATGTAGTTTATCGTCATACCCAGGGAGGATATTAGTGTTTAAATAAGGGATACTTTTCTATTTCACATAATAAATTATGTTTTGTAATTATTCTTTAAGCCGTTTTCTACATTATAATTTTTTCACGTATATTTAATTCAATCTTTCTTTTATTATATCTGCTAATTGTTATTCAATTATTGATATTCAGTATTTTTTTATTTTTTATTTTATATTAAATTTATTATTTAATCATTTTTTATTACGTTTTTTTTTTTCGGCTCAAATTGAAAGAGAGAAGGCACCAATGTCAAATTCACGCCCCGTCCGTTAAACGTGATTTAGATTTCGACGGATTTTTGCCCACAGGATATTTGACGTGCTGACGTGAATTGCATTAGAAACATTTCTGTCACATTTAAATGCTTCTTAATTATCGAAGAGAAATCCCGAAGAGAATTTCAACAACCTATTTTTTTCTTCTTTAAAATTAAAAAAAAATGTTTTTTCACACATTTCATTAATTCCTTTCACAAATATGACTGCATTCCTGATAAACGAATCCTCAAATCGAAAACAGTAAAACACATTTTGTTAAAGCTTTTCAATATTTTCTTAATACTGCCTGAGTAGAATCACTTGTCCTGAAATCGAGAAGCATTTATGTTTATTTAGAAAAATAATAAGATATAATGTAGCCATAGTTGTCGGGATATTTGATATGGAGTGTTTTTCTTTCTTAATTATTGAAGTGTTTCACTTTTCAGCATTATTCGTTAAGGACATTTTCCAAGATACAAACATCGGAAATACATTACAAGATTTAAAATTGCTTTCTATTTCCTTGGAAACGCGCCTTGAATAACTAACGTCGTACCGATGATGTGAAACAAAAAAGTGTGTGCTTGCTGAGAGAAACATCATACCGAAACTTGAGTACAAACATCAAACCTATTTTTTCTAATTAGAAATACATAATCCATGTCAAAGATTAAATGCCAACCTACCTGATAAATACTTTGACAAAGATTTCCGACGTTCACATTCATTTTCATAATGAACATACTTTACAAAAATATCTCAAGAAATAAGATTTAGGATAAACAAAAACTATGATTTGGAATTGAAATCGAAATAGGAATGTCACTGTAGAATCAAAATATGATACTCAGCCTCGCAAGAAAGTTCCAATCTAGCGTCCAATTGGCAGACAAAAGAAAGCGGGTGTGTACTCGAGCACTCAAAGCAGTCTAATAATTGGTATTTATTGATCACAGTATCAACACCAAAGTTAACCGTCAATCAGAATCAAGAGAATAAGCTAGCCCAAGTAACATAATGGAACATCCCATTGTTATATAAACCACTCACCAACTGGCCCAGATAGACAATTGTCAGATCATCCCGGCGCCGATAGCCCTGGGGTTAGAATCTCCGACTGATGTCAAATTTGTCGGGTTTCGATCCCAGCCTGAGCCGGTCGGGTGTCTATCACACTGATGAGCTGTGATACAGCGAAACAGTCTATAAATGACGATATATATATATATATATATATATATATATATATATATATATATATATATATATAAGCGGCAAAAATTATTTTGGGAACGTTGCCAAACCTTTTATTGCTGTCAAACTCGGCGGAGCGGAATCCAGACGAAGCTTTGCCAAAGGGTAAAGTTTCGTCCCGGGATGTAAACAGGCCATGAAGCCGTTTATACGTGTTCGAAGGGAATATTTTTGGCCGAGCCTACGGGCTCGGAGAACCCACACTAAATCCTGTGCCACATACGACCCACGACTCATCTTGAAACACAGTCGAGTACTGACCTGTTTGTCTAACTAAATCCTACAGTCACATAGCATGACTTCATTATATAAATTTATAATATTGCATTAATAAACTCTAAACACTTCAAATACCTCGCTATATAGATTAGTTATAAAGAAGTTAGTACATAAAATGAAGAAATTGAAGATCGACCTCTGCATGGAATATTTTAAGCAAAAGCTACAAAGTCAAAATATTAATCTAAGAACTCGGGTCATGCTCTTAAATAGCTACGTCAGATCTTGACAATTTTCATATCATGCAGGGCAGTCAATCTTTCCAGAACAATGATTAAAAAATTAACTTCAACAAGTTACCCTCTTGATCTTAAAGACGACAACACTTTACTAAATCTTATAGATTGACTCTACAGAACAACAAAAAACTTAAGCAAATCACAAAATAACACATCACTTCAAGAAGCGGCAATAACTAAAATGGCTAGGACACTTAGCTAGTAGGGAAAATAATGATTTCGACCAATATGTTGAGATTTTACACTACCTTGAACAAAAAGTTGGAAAGGGAATTCTCATCAATAATACAAAGAGCGATAACAGTTAATAGGCGTGCAGAGCCTATTATCATGTAGAATTTTAAAAAAAATTATGATAAATTTCAAACGACAGTAAAACTGTTCAGACTATGAATAACGAATATTTCCTGTAAAGAAACGGTTATTCTGCTCATTCAGTCAGTTATGTGCTATGTGAAATATAGGCTTAGGCGATCATGTATCTTTCGATATATGACTAACGAGGCAGATTTTTCCCTCACTAGGTTGCCGTTTCTTTCTGCGGTAGACCAGTTGCCATCCAAGGCTATAGAACCCGGTCTGAACTGCTATGTACCCATAGCTGGGAGGGAAAAGAAGAGGATTAATATATTTCCCAATGTTATTAAAACGAAAGTGAATATAATGGATTCGACAAGAATTCGAACTCGGCCCTCCGATTCCTCAATCCAAGCCACTATCCATTATTCCACAGTATCTCCTTCTGCGCATTAACATTACCATACAACAAGAATTCATCGGTGTCAGTGTACAAAACATCTCTGCTGTTAAGTTATAGATACCAAGATAAATACTTTAAACTCGTGATGTCACCAATATTGACTCCTGTGTAAATAGTGAGTCGGAAAGATTCGATAACGTAAAAACTGGCAGATTATCCACAAAAATGATATTCAATATAGTTGGTAACTGGTGAAAGAAATAGCTTTGTAAATTTTAACACCGCCAAAACGAAATTGTAGTTTTTTTAGTTACCTTAGACAAAAATTCCTGACATCGATCCGAATGACTAGGGCTTACCTGTAGCAGAGAAACTTATTGTGCTTTTTCGGTCTGACGTTATCCACTGATATGAAATTCATTATATTGAATCAGTTGCTATGTCTGCAGATAAAGAATGTTGGTTCTTTGTTTGGTGCAAGGCAGATTTTCTCGCCAGGATCCATTTTTCACAATTATAAATGTACGATTCGTCCGTGCATTAAACATCGCTGCCATATCAGGTCTGGTGTCGTTTCTTTCTGCGGTAGACCAGTTGCCATCCAAGGCTATAGAACCCAGTATGTCCTGTTATGTACCCATAGCTGGGAGGGAAAAGAAGAACCTTAATATATTTCCCAATGTTATTAAAACGAAAGTGAATATAATGGATTCGACAAGAATTCGAACTCGGCTCTCCGATTCCTCAATCCAAGCCACTATCCATTATTTCGACAATCTCGACTTGAGTTACATTCCCACTACCGTAGCATGATTTCCCAGTATCTTTTTCTATAAATATATTCATATCAATTGTTCTGATGAGCTTTCTTGCTTGGCACCTCGAACACTTCAGTTTAAGCTTAGTACTAGATTGGCTACTAGATTTCACCATTTTCCTGTTGAATTAGCTAGATTTAACCGCAAATAACATTCTATTAGTTTATTTTCTCACACCTCTCACCTGTGGAAATCTCTCGCTGTTTCTTGCTTCTCTGTAACCTGCAATCTAAAAACATTTAAATGCGATGACAATCGCCATCTTCAAGAATTTTGTTTTTTAATGTATTTTTTACTCACAATTTTTTTTCATATTCTTTTTTCCTTATTTACATCTTGGGTCTTAGTGGCATTATCGCCTTGTTTGGTGTGAAATGATTCGAAAAATAAAAATCATCTGCAAATAAAAATCGTTCGCGCAACGTCGGGTATCTTTTTTAGAAATTTTTAAAAATGTTTAGAAATTTTAAAAAATGTTTTTCTTTTTTTTGTAGAATAAAAATGTTTTCCTTTTTTTTGTAGAATAAAAAAGAATTTAGAAATAGTCACATTTTGGTTAATATATATGTTAATTCTAACTATTATGTTTAAAAATTTCGTGAAGGTATTTAAATATATCTTCACCTAATTTTTACACATAATAGTTATTTAGAATTAACATATATATTAGGTTGGTGCAAAAATAATGACGTAATAATGTCGTTTTTCGACGTTAAATACGTGAAAAAACGACATTATTACGTCATTATTTTTGCACCAACCAAATATTAACCAAAATGTGATTATTTGATTTTTTTTTTTATTTTACAGAAAAAAAGAGGAAAAGAAAAAGGAAAACATTTTTTTATCCATTACATTTTTTTCATCGTTTCTCTTTCAGTTGTCTTCTTTTTTAAACATTGGATATTTTGTCCGCTTTTATTTTCAACTTCTTCATTTTCTTCCGTTCAAATTCAAGTCTTTGATTTTATTTTGTGGATTCTTTCTTGCGTTCAATTATTTTCAATTCAAATGTTTTATACTCACATATTTCCATTGGTTGCAATGTTAAACTGCACTTGTCAGATAAAAAAAAAGCAAATATCTGAAAAGGTTGATATTTGATCCAGATTGTACGACACAGCCTAAATAGAAAACACATCGTAACATGCCAACTGTATACTGTGTCTATTTCAAGAAACCGCCTCTTTGCATATCAGCCTCTAAAGGAATTTACAAATCGGTCTGAAGCCAGATTTATCGGCACATTTGAAAGCTAGTCTTTTTGTTCTCCTGATAATAAACAGGGGTGAATAATATTATAAGATTTATTCGGAGAGAAACAAGAAAATGTTATCAAAAGAGACTGTCATTTCTTAAATATGTTTGAAATATTTTTATAGCTTCATTACACTGTAAGGGAGAATATGCATCATGTGATCGTATTGTCATGGGAATCGTAATATTCTTAAAGTAGAACAAGATCAGATTTAGGGAAATATACCGTTAATGTTGAAAAGGTACGGATTCAGCTAAAAACGAACTCTTCCACAAAATTCTGATATTTGATAATATCTTTCACACTTACGAAAATGGGATCTGGCTGAGAAGTTTTCATTGCCTCCTAATATATTAAGTACCCTTCTTGTAATACTGTTAGCAAACCATTCTGGTATCTTTGATATTGCGTAGTGAGATCGTTCCTCTCTCTCTCTCTTTAATCCAAGCCGTTATTCGCTACTTCATCGTGCCTCCTCCTCCTTCTCTCTCTCTCTCTGTATATATATATATATATATATATATATATATATATATATATATATATAAGTTAATATTAAAAGAAGAGAAACCGCAAACGTTTTTTAGTTGTAATGTGAATATTTAAAAAATATATATTATGCTTTATTTTCCATAATTTTGCTACACGTGTTTCCATTCTCGCGACCGTCATCATATATATATATATATATATATATATATATATATATATAGTATAAATGGCAATTGGAAAAATATCTTAGATTTTGCCGACGCGATCCGTCTTCCGTCTTTTTTCAAGCCAAAAAATGAAATCGAAATGTTTTTTGTTGTTATAGTTACATTAAAATTTCAAATTTAAAAAAGATAGACAACTTCTGTATAAAGCCTTTTTGTGGTCTAAAGATTTTTCCAACTGTCATTTTATACCAATTTGTCTTGTCCACAAATTAATCTGGAATTTAACTATATATATATATATATATATATATATATATATATATATATATATATATATAAAAAATATAAATGGATATAAATCCGACAGAATGAAAAAATATCTGGAAAAACAAAACAAAAATCCTTAAAAATGCGATTATGTTTGTTTTAATATGAATGAAATGTCGACGTCTGACGTTTCCGTTTTATAACCTTCTTCAGGACAATATTGATTAAAAATACAATTAACATAATCAGTATAACACGATTAAACGATGGACATAAAACCAGTCTTATCCAAAACAAATAAATGAAAGTTTTAAATGATCAGCTTTTTCATTTTATCTGTTTTGGATAAGACTGTTCCCATTTAAGGATTTTGTTTTTTTTTTCCAGATATTTTCTGTATATATATATGCGTGCAGTGTGTGAGAGAGAGAGAGAGAGAGAAAGAGAGAGGAGGGGGAGCAGGAGGCACGGTGGAGTAGTGAATAGGGGCTTGGAATGAAGCTAGAATTCCAGTCGAATCCATTACATTCATTTACGTAGGAATACCCTTGGTATTAATCCTATACGTCTCTCTCCAGCAATGGGTAAGTAGCAAGACAGACTGGGTTCTATAACCTTGGATGGCAACTGGTTTATGAAAACTCTGAATTCAAAACCTGCGAAGTGCCGTTTGGGGAACTTGTGGCACGTAGTGCACAAAGTCACTCTATTCGGCCTTTCAAAAAGTGTGGTTTGTTCTGCACATAGCCGTCACCACGATGATTAAATTCATGTGCTGGTGTCTGGTTTCTAAGACCCTCTGCTTAACTCTTATACTTTGAAGCCGATGGGAGATTTCACTATATATATATATATGTATATGTATTTTTAAATGGATTTTAAAATGCATCTTGTGTCTTTAAGGAAATTTATTCAGAGCAACTTTACCGGTTTCTCTGAGATTACCACTAAGGTAAAAACGAATCCCAGACACTTGAACGACTTGTCACTTTGTTATCATCAGCCACGCTCACTGAACTACGACTTTCCAAATTTTTAAAAATATAATTTATGATCAAAATTTGCCTCATCACGTGATCATAATCAACCAATCAGATTGCATTTTAAACGGATAGGAAGATTAGCCCCAACTTCATAGAGGCGACACATATCATATCGTAACCATACGTTTAAAATAGCAGAACTGGGTAAGACGATAAACTACATCCGAGAGCAAGGCCTCTTAACGGGGGGTTTTGTGGAGCGTGGAACCACATTTAATTAAGAAACTTGTCGGCATTAAATAACCCATTGAGGTTGATATGCCTTAAAACAAAAAAAGAAAAAAATCTGTGAAACGGGTATAGTTACTCCAAATATTCTTAATGAATTCAGTTACATTTTCAACTACTTTTTCTTATATTTTTACCCGTGTGGGATACATAAAAAAAACTGACCTTACATTAGACACACACACAATCACATTATATATATATATATATATATATATATATATATATATATATATATATATATATATATATATACCAAGAAATGTTGTATGCATGCATGAAAAACATTATCAATAATATTTTAATTCATTCAATTTAATGTATTAATTAAAAAGGATCTAAATCGATTCATTCGAACTGATAAACACAAAATAAATGCGAATTTATCTATTAAAATATATGCATTTATTAAAATTATGAAAAAGGGATAACAAACAAGTAAACACCAGCATTTTTATGGTGCAATATGAAACCCTATTAATTTATTTTATCTAATTAAACATTGGCTAAAATATTTAATTCCTTTATTAGGCTTAATGTATCTTCCGATACAATCTATGTATATTTTTGGTGCAAATTTAAAACAAAAATTCTTCTTAAAGCTTTCTTGATATAAAAATTTGTTTTGTCGAAGACTAGAAACTCCTGACCATGGGTTATATCTAATATGTAACCGTAGCAGTGCCAGAAACCGATTTTAGAGGGCGACGACTTGCCGGGAGAGATTTCCTATGAATTTCTCCTGCAAACAGAACTGACCCCAAAGCGCCTGACTTACTCGACAAAAAAAAGCTCATTTGTCGAACCTTTTTTAGAAAATAAAATGTTGGTATAAAGCCGGACCGTAAAGAGTACTTAGCAGTGCAATATATAAGCTGCCCTCTGTATGAATTTTGGTCAGAAATATTCCTAATAACCTCTGTTTAAACGTCTGTGTAATTTACTTTTTCTTTTATTTTACTAATTCTAATTCTGATGGAAGGCGAAATTTACATAATGTTTTATAAAGAATTGTTTTTTCTTTCCATGATTTTCTTCGATTTGATATTCAAATTTAATTGTAATAGATCTTTATTATTTTAATTGTAGTTACATATTTGAATTTATTTCAGATTTAATTTAAATATCTGGTCGATTCTTATTGAAATTGATTCGAAATTAATTTTCTAGTGTTTACTATACTGCCTTTGTTCTGTTTCATGATGAAGCTTGACAGTATAATGATAAGCCTACGCGCGCGTTCTGAAACATTATGGTACTACAACGTCTGACAATAATCTAATGATAAGCCTACGCGCGCGTTCTGAAACATTATGGTACTACAACGTCTGACAATAATCTAATGATAAGCCTACGCGCGTTCTGAAAACATTATGGTACTACAACGTCTGACAATAATCAATGATAAGCCTACGCGTTCTGAAACATTATGGTACTGGCAACGTCTGACAATAATGATAATCCACGCGCGCGTTCTGAAACATTATGGTACTAAAACGTCTGACAATAATCTAATGATAAGCCTACGCGCGCGTTCTGAAACATTATGGTACTACAACGTCTGACAATAATCTAATGATAAGCCTACGCGCGTTCAAACATTATGGTACTACAACGTCTGACAATAATCTAATGATAAGCCTACGCGCGCGTTCTGAAACATTATGGTACTACAACGTCTGACAATAATCTAATGATAAGCCTACGCGCGCGTTCTGAAACATTATGGTACTACAACGTCTGACAATAATCTAATGATAAGCCTACGCGCGCGTTCTGAAACATTATGCTACTACAACGTCTGACAATAATCTAATGATAAGCCTACGCGCGCGTTCTGAAACATTATGCTACTACAACGTCTGACAATAATCTTTGCACCAAAAACAGGAATTAAGACACGCTATTATAGTTGTGATTTTTCCCAGAAATAGATTATAGTATTAAAAAACGAATTTAGATTCACTATTCACTACATGTTCAACTAAAATTGACATTTTACTAGTAATTTCCTCTAAATTTATTAGAACATTTATCTGTATAGTATAAATTAAGTGTATTTTCATGGAAAACGAAACAACGATAACGAAAATTCATGCATAGAAATGTAAGCTGTGGATGTAAATATTTTGGATAAGTATATCTACAATTCAAACTCATCCTTTACATCACATGACTTTTAAAACGTATTCTTATATGATTAATTAAAATTGCTAAAAAGCATGCATAAGTAATTTATTTATTACGTCAATCGTGACAAGGAGTAACGGTACATACGTTCATAATTTAATCTAAAAGTCAATGTTCCACGGGTACAGCGAGTAAAATTGTTAATCGCAATGGCGTATAAATCATCTTCAATGAACCTTGTATAAGAGAGATTGCCCAAATACTCACCGTCCCTCCAAATGTGTTGTTGAACGGCAAGGCCAAATTTTAATTCCTTTTTAACAAGAATGTAGTTTTACGGGTGAAACCCAAGGCTAAAACCAAAAGTAGTCATTCAGAGCTATTTAATGTTTAAACAATCAATCTATAAGAAAACACCTGGGCAACCAGAAACACCTGTCAGTCACGTGTTCCAATAGTTTTGCTCACTTGAAAATGGGTGGGTTCGAACAAAAGGTGGTATGTCCTAAGTTGTTTAGCACATCTAAATGTAAATACCAGGAAATAAGAGCTGAAATTCTGAATACTTTCTCATCTTAAATTTAAATGTCTTCAGTGAACAACAAAAACAAAGAAAATGGCCTTGGCGTTCCAATACTTTTTGGAGGGTACTATATATATATATATATATATATATATATATATATATATATATATATATATGAATACAAGAAAATCACTTGTCACTAAGGTAAGTGATGTTAACTTCAGGATCACAAATTCAGAGTTTCGGTGACGGAGCACCCGAAATCACTACACCCACTCATCAGGGCTTATCAGCAATTTATATTTATATATATATATATATATATATATATATATATATATATATATATATATATATATATAGTAAAGAAGAAACTTTAATTATTCATTTCGAATTATAATTTATTTCGTGAACACCGAAATGTTCATCTCTTCAGATCAAAATCACCTTAGTAAATGGAGACGATATGGGGTGGTTATGGAAAAGAAAGGGTTAAGGAAGTAATGGTCGGGTAGTAGTAAGCTTAAACTGGCTGATCACGTCGAGAATTTCTCCTTTAAAATTTTTAACTTTTTATATTGGATTATACATCAAATTGAACGAATGGTTTGTTGTTTCAGACAGGACCAACAAAATCGCTTCCAAATTAGTGTAATTAAAGAATTATTGATATAAAGAATAAGTAAAGATTACATTAATAATACCTAAGTATTCATCTCTGCAGATTGAAATTTCTTAGTCAATGGAGACAATATACAAGATAGTTATATTAGATTGTTAGGCGGAAGGGAACGCAAGAGAAAGAGTGGAAGGCTCTTTTAAAAAAATGAGATGGAGGTGCAAAAGAAAGGGGTAAGGAAGTAACGTATGGGTAGTAGTAAGCCTTAACAGACTGTCTCGGCCAAGAATTTCCTTAAAATTTGGAGCTTTGTACATCGGTTTATACACCGAGTTAACTGATATGGCCCGTGGTTTTAGATATGACCATCCAACACAATTCCTAAGTAGTTAGTTCAATGAAATCCTTAATAAAAAATAATAATTAGAAATAACAATAGTAACCATACTATCCGATATAAATGGAGGTATTTTAAATACAGATAAATAAAACAAATAAATTTAGAAAATTAAGGGTGAAAATACAAATAAAAATAAAAATGGTGTATGGATAATAATAGTAAAAAATGTTAGTTTAGAAATATAAGTGTGGTGTATATCCGTATGACAATCATAGAACAAACTGTTTGAAGAAACACGCAAAAATGAACAGAGTCGTGTGATACTTAATGCCAATCCACATCTATAAATACACACATACGTGTACATACCTTCTTACATACACGTGAATGTGCACCCATATGAGCCATTACTCATATAAACGAACCAACACTTCAAGTGTGCAACCCCCCTCTCACCAAATATATATATAATAAGCTTTTTAGGGGATTTTAAATTTGTTCTTATGTCTACATTTGAAGATCACTTCGTTCCGTTGGTTTAACAATTGGTTAGCATTTGTGTATTTAATTATGGCAATTTTTTATATTCACATTTATACATTATATATATATATATATATATATATATATATATATATATATATATAAGGCGTGCTATATTCATGGGATAAAGAGCTCAATATCAGAGACGGAGCGTATATAAATATTTAATTAAACATTGAAGTCAACACTCAAAAGGCGACAGGCCGTTTCATATTAGACACGCAATCGCCAGACAGTCTGCCGATTGCGTCTAGCATGAAGCAGCCTGTCACCTCTGAAATGTTCATCATATATATATATATATATATATATATATATATATATATATATATATATATATATATATATATATATATATATATGAGAGAAAATTTGAGAGACATACAGACAGACAGACAGAGATATATAGTGGCCATAAAGTCACTATAGAATTATTTATAATAAAAATCCAAAGCATTGTAGAAAGTGGCTTGCAGTTTGAACTGTATCGGTAATTGATTTATTATGGTTTACCATGTCATTTTATTGTTATTAACCAGAATTATTTTCCTGGATCATCATTAATAAGAACAATTTAATAATCAACTTCTGGACTGGTTAATAATAACTTTGTCCTAATCGTTATTGCATGTAACTCTATAGTGACTTTATTGCCACCCTATATATATATATATATATATATATATATATATATATATATATATATGTATGTATGTATGTATGTATATATGTATGTATGACGATGTGATAATGATTAAAATGTTTTGAAATTTTGACCTTTAAACATTTTAATTACCTGCCCATTACTACGCGAGGAGCGATGAACTGTTTACGTTTCTAAATGTTAAACTGACAACAACATTTAAACCACATTGATTAAGGCAGAGAGACTGTATTCGCAACTTGCAGAAAAAGAAAATTCATTTAAAAAAAATATCTTACAGAATTAAACACGGATCCATCGCATTTTGTCAATACACTTCTACTGAAATTTTTTTTTCAGTTCTCTGTCGGTTTTCGCAGTTTATATTATTCCGTTATAATTGTGCTGTTCGAATCTCGCTATCGTATCGATACGTGAGGAAGGTGACTTCTTGATATTATCGAACCCGAGAAGTGATCCCATCGTGCGGTACATTTGAAAAGTGCCTGAAAACCATACCAAGGATTGACCACAGCCTCATATGTAAAACTGGGTAGATGGATGTATTTGGGAGCCGTGGATGGTTGTACTAACCCAAACCACATATAATCCTATCCGACCCTATGAGCATGCTGGTCGTGTTGCGATTGTTGATCCCGACAGATATTGCGCGCGCTCTCTCATATAAATTCTAATTAATCCCCGCTCAGCATTGTTGCATTATAAACCACAGATCGGATCTGAGGGTGTTGAACAAACACAAAAGTACCTGAGCAGGCGCCGCCTGCAAAAGGAATTGTCTAGGTAGAAATTAAATTATGCTATACTCTCCTTTCTTTCTGTGGACACAAGGGCAGAGTCATAGCTCTCAAAATGAGTACCGTCTTGACCTTTAGCCTTTGCTTAACCCCATGGGAGATTTATTTTTTAACAGTTTTGTTGTTACTGTTCTCCGTCAAGTGTTTCACAGCTTGGATAGATCTCTAGGCAAGTTTAGATATACTAGAAAGATCAGTGAAAATTTCAGTTTTCCAATTTGAACTTTATGATGAATATTAGTTCTTCAGTTAATGATGGAATAATTCGTGGTGTGTTCTATGATAATAAAATATCGCCTCGGTAAATATGTGAGCTTAAGTTCAGTATATTATTGCAGTAACAATCATAAATACGAATGCTGTCGTCATTTTAAGAAGTGAGGTACAAATAAGAAGATTTGACATTGACCACTGTTTCCATTTCACGTAAACAGCATTAATCACTTGTGTATTCCCTTGTTTCTTCCTTACATTTCCTCATTGAAGCCAAGCGTCTTTTTTTTCTTTTTTCCATGCGACCAAGACGAAATAGCCTATTATTTATAAGGTACTGGCGAGGTGTAAAGTCCGTGTGAACTATGGAATGAAGGAACAAGCACAATTATATGAGGATTCTCACAGGGCATTCTCGGGATATTGTCAAGGCATCGTCACGTAATTTTTTAATATCAAATATATTTTCATGCTATCTGCCATCATCAACCATTCCAAATTTTGAGATCCGGTCTTTCGTAGACAGCTACAACCCAAGACTTTTTAGATCCATTAGATTGTCTTTAATTATTGCACTCATCTCTGAAGAAAATGTGATACTTGCTAGGATTGAAAATATACGGTTAATTCGTTATCTTTTATTTTTAGTTTTTTTGCTTTCTATCTTCAGTCAATTATTTGCCATTCATGATACACGCTTAGGCGATCATGTATCTTTCGATACATGACTGATGAGGCAGATTTTTCCCGCAGCAGGTTGCCATTTCTTTCTGCAGTAGACCAGTTTCTATCAAGGTCTATAGAACCCGATCTGTCCTGCTATTTACCCATAGCTGTGGGGAGAAGAGGATTTATGCCTTTCCCAAGGATATTAGCATGTAATTGAATTTCAGTTATGTGCCATTCGTGATACACGCTTAGGCGATCACGTATCTTTCGATATATGACTGACGAGGCAGAGTTTTCCCCGCACCAGGTTGCCATTTCTTCCTGCAGTAGACCAGTTGCCATCCAAGGCTATAGAACTCGGTCTGTCCTTCTATTTTACCCATAGCTTTGGGGAGAAGAAACGGATTCATACCTTTCCGAAGGGTATTTAGCACGTAAGTGAACGTAATGGATTCGACTGGAATTCGAACTCGGCTCTCCGATTCCTCAATCCGAGCCGCTACCCATTACTCCAAATGACTGTAAACATCCTGTTTAATTGTCTGTCTCATCTCTTCACGTGAAATGTGAAGAACGTTATCGGCTCAACAGAAAATATATCGGCTTTACTTTCACGGCTAAAATATCAAATTTAATATTCTGAAATTGATTTTCTACGTTATTAGAACCAGACACCTGCGAATATCAAATTATATTATCACTACTTGTAAAGTTTTATAACCACATCTCCATCATTTCAGCGGCCACGTCATTAATCATTTTCTTTTCTTTATTGCCATTTGCTTTCAGGACATATTCTATCATGACTCTCCACAGATTACTCTCCTTTTAAAAACCATGAACTGCTATGACTGCTTGGGAATTATAGTTGAGCTTTTTCCTGTTGTCTTCTCCACAGTTTTAAATGCAGAGTAGATTGGCTGCCATTTGAAGCTAGAGGACCAGTATACCATAAAATTTAAATCAATGATGTTTGGCTAGAGGATTAGAAGATATATTTATGCCTGTCAAAATGTTAATAACGTGAAAGAGAACGGAAAAGACTAGGGTGAAATTTGAATAAGGTTACTTGACTCTAGCTTTTGCGCGGTTACCAGTTACTCTACACGGAAAACTAATTATTCTTGCCCAAATAATAAACAACAGACAATTTAACAAACCCGCCTCCTGGTCAGTTGGGTAAAGAATACTCCAGCATTTCCAAAAAGAGATAACCTTACAAAAATGGCCACCAGCTTAATTGACCTATGTCTATCCCTGTTTTTTTTTTTTTACTTTCAAGCAGAGTAAGCCAGTATCTATATATTTTTTTTACTCTCGTTAAAACCAACCCTATATTTAACATTTTTTAATCTCGTTCAAACCAAATCTATCTCTTCGTCATTTTCATCCTTTGCAATGATTCGGTATTAATAAACAAGCGTGGGTTTGATGCATTCCCAAAATTAAACAAAGTCATCTGAGAGATCCCGTTCTACCTTTCATCAGCATGGCTGATGCTAAACTCCAGAAGAGCGACTCGTTGCGCCTTCTTGGGTTAACATTCTCGCCTGACATGAAGGGAAAAGACTACACTAAATTCATTACTAGGTTAGCCGTTAAGAAAGTTGGTTCACTGTGTCGTGCTAGATAAAACTCTCTCCATAATCTATCTGATATATCTATAAGTCTACCATTCGTTCTTGCTTTGAATATTGTTTTCACATGTAGTCCTGTGATCCTGCTATATATTTAGAGACTCTTAATAAAATCCAAATAAGAATCAGCATTATTATTATTAGTCCTCTCGGCTTCAGCCACTTTCCCACCGCCGTAATCGTACTTCAATGTGACCTTTCTATATTTTCATAGTAACGGAGCTGGGTGAGATCTTCGCTATGGTACACAGACTTTATTAATTTAAACGCAGGACTAGAGGTCTAATCAACTTATAGTTGAAATACCGTGATGTAACCCTAACAGTATCAGTCTATATTTCTGAGATGAAGTATTATGTACACTATTTACATTATTCGGACTGAAGGATGAAGTCAGAAGAGAGTTCCACAAGCCAGTAGTGCGAGAAAAGAAACTATTACTGTAGAAGTTAGGGCTACATACACTATTTACATTATTCGGATTATTGTCCTCATATTTGTCGCTATATTTATTACAACGTTTCGGCCTTTCAGTATCTGTCTATATTTCTGATATGAGGTATTATGTACATTATTTACATTATTCGGACTACTGTCCTCATCTTCGTCGCCATATTTATTACAGCCTTTCAGTATATGTCTATATTTCTGAGATGAGGTATTATGTACACTATTTACATTATTCGGACTATTGTCCTCATCTTTGTCGCCATATTTATTACAACGTTTCGGCCTTTCAGTATCTGTCTATATTTCTGAGATTAAGTATTATGTACACTATTTACATTATTCGGACTATTGTCCTCATCGTTGTCGCCATACTTATTACAACGTTTCGCAATATGAGCTCTGGTAAAAATATGTAATGATAACAGCAAAAATTGTAGTATGAGCACTACAAAATGTTTACTGACACATTAGGTTTATAATACCCAGACTTCCTACAGAAACATGGCATAGTGGATAAAGGCGTTAGTTAGATCCAGTGACAGGACCCAAAAGGGTGTGAGTTCAATACCCGATTAAGGCAGTGGAGAACTTGCAGAGGGAATTAAAAGGAGATAACTGATAACTGACATCCATTAAACATGGCACGTGGAACTAAAACAGCCTACCCCAGTGAGCGAAATAAAGGGTTCAGTTCGACATTCCAACCACCTGAAGAAGGGTGGAGCACGCAACGGCCGAAACGTTGTAATAAATATGGCGACAAAGATGAGAACAATAATCCGAATAATGTAAATAGTGTATGTAACCCTAACTTGTACAGTAATAGTTTCTTTTCTCGCACTTCTCGCTTGTGGAACTCTCTTCTGACTTTCTACCTACATTTGATCGTTAAAATTTTAAATGCAATATAGATGGTTATCTTCTGTCTTCCTGATTATTCTTCTGTGGTTCTTGCTTTTTAATAATCTTTGTCTTGCTTTTTAATAATCTTTAATTATTTCATACCCAGTGACACCTTGCGTGAATTCATGCCCAGTGACAATTTGCGATTTGCTGACTTAGTATTTTTTCAAATCAAATTCACTCAACTAAGAAACAGAAAGATTTCTCTACAAAGAGTCCTGAAGTGCCATCTAATATCAATCATTCTTATAGATGGCAGTGAATGCTGGTCAATTCCCTCAGAGATGAAGAGAAGACCTGCGGCGATAGAAAAGTGGTTCTACATAAAGATGCAGAGAATAGCATAAATGGAATGTTTAAGCACGGGAAAATTTTAAGAAAAATGGTAACGACAAGATCACCTCTAGGCGGAATCAATGAGTTGAAATTTCTTGGATACATAATAAGATAAAAAATCCTGGAAGATTTGACACTCATATGGCATATCAAAGACATGAGGAACACCGCGGAATGAGGATGAGTAACCTACCAAGCCAATTTATGTAAAATGAGAAGGAACAAATTGGAGTAAAACATAATTATTGGCAAGAGCTTCAAAGGAAGTTGTGGAAAGTAGTGTCCTCCTACCTCTTGAAGAAATATGGTACATAGAATGAGCATGATTTTATATGTCATTAAACATATCAAACTAATCAAAACCAAATCCGTTTAATATATCTAGTAAATGACACCCAGCATATAGATTCCGTAAACAATTTCTCGTGAGAGATTCATGGAAGATTAAATTTTAAAGACAGTAAAATCGACCTTGCTAACCGAATGCTCCTCTATGGCCAAAACGCTTAAAGGCACGTCAGGCTATATGAAGGTTCCGTAGAGGATACAGGTTCGATTCCTGTCGGAGGAAGAAAATTTTCTATGAAAATTTCTCGGACATTCAGGCCGGTAAATGTTGTTTAATACTGTTTATTATAAAACAGAGCATTTACTTAAATATTTGTATCTATAAAAAGAATGTATAAGCATAAATATCTATATATATATATATATATATATATATATATATATATATATATATAAAGTGGAATAAATTGTTCATAATAGAAAAAAAGGCAAGGTTTTGTATGTTTCATTAATTGTTTACATATTGAACACACACCCCACTTAAAATACACCAACATTTACAAACTTAAATAACTATACATCCATACCATTTCATTCAACTTTCTCTTCTTAATAATTGGATGTCTTCCAATGTTCCGGTTTTTTGTAAGATGGTGTCTCAGACTGCATCTTATTGTCATTTCTTTTAGCAGTGAATTCTTCAAAAAGCAAGTCTTAGACTTCCTTAAATCTTTGGCAACTGTAAGGGTTCTTTCACAATCATTGTACCAATGTAAAGATTTACTAATATCTTATTTTTTAAATATAACGCTCATAATTTCATGGTTTTGTAAAATCAGAGTTCATGAAAAGACGCATATTTGTATGTATTATTAATTTTAGTATTGCACGGATGAGAAGTAGAGACAGCAAAACTTATACAAGAAGAACACTTATTTGTTTCTCAAAATATATTTGTTATTCCGTTTAATATATTAAATATATGACTGGGCAAATGACTGCTTGGATTTAGCTTTCCTGGACAATTTCTCTATTTCGGACAACCAACTGCGCAGATTTATCTAGCCGTCTTTGTGGATACCAACTCCAGTGCATTTTCAACCCAATCATTTATTTATCTGACCCGGCGCAGAGTCAGATAAATTAATTCCGTGTTCGTATTCGAGAAAGACAGGGCAAGCTGTCACCTGACTGGTACCAGAGTATCCGTTACCCAGAGATCATCACCTCATTACCCAAGACGTTTAAGATCATTGGACACGCCCAGATGCTTTAGGCAATACGCAGTAAGGCTAGAAAGGTGTAGATATTACTGACACACACGTATGCGGGGCCCATATTTAAGCTGACATTGTATTCTATTTGCCGCCATGACGAAGCAGTTAAATACAAGCGTGTCTCATGTTTGGAATAAACAATGAATAAAGAAAGCGTTCCTTTTTGCAGATAATTTCAGTCGTGTGACAGTAATACATAGTACAAAGTGATCGGACAATTGGCAAACTCTTATACGTACAGGAGAGTTACTGGCTGCTGGAACTGAGTACGTTTGCCATTACATTTGTTTGGGGGCCTCATTTTACGCTGTACTTTTGTTACATTTGTTTTCATGGAGTGGGTGATAAAACCGATATTCTTCAACAACTTATTTTTTGGTTGATTTTGCTTTGCGCCATATCAACCTCGATGGATTATTTAATGCTGAAATCTAAATATTTTGAATGCAATTTTATGCTTTCAACTACAGGCATTTTGTACATAATTTTATTTTTTCAGCGTAAACGTATATGCTTTTAGATGTATATTTTGCAGATAAAATGTATTGCCGCTAATTTAACTGCAAAAATGTATTGTTGGTAATGCTATTATAAAAATGACTTGTTTTGGCTTGGTGGGGGCACAATAAGTGCCCATAGCTTGGACCCTAACAGGTGCTGCCACACAGCAAAATTATTACTCATATAAAAAAATGAAACAAATAAAGATATAAAATACTGTATTTGAAGGGCATATAAGAGGTATTTCTCTCTTAAAAATGTCTGTATGTTGAATTGAGTTAGATATATGAAGATCTACCTTTTTTTACCCAACGCTCATCAGCGTATGAGAAGATTTAACGTAAGGCTGTCTCTTCAACTGACTCATAATTTTTTTTATCGATATAGAGAGAGAAAAATAAAAGCACACCAACAAAGTCATGTACGGGTACAAAATACGATATCTTAAATACCCATCATGACACCTATTCTGATAATGATATGCCCGACAGATAAATCAGAGTAAAATGTGCACGACATGGTGAAAGGACTTGCCCAATTTTGGGGTTGGGATCAATTAGAAATACGATCAAGTCAGGTAACTCGATCCGATCAGGCAGTCTCTGATTGAATGTGTTTCCGCTGTATCTGGGTGGGACTACCAACTTGCATCTAATACTTATAAAATACTTCGCAACAACGGGCTACGATGCTCTTCCATTATTCCTGCGCATGGGGTGAGACCCACACCGTGGAAAAATGTTGCCTTGTAGACTCCCCCCTGTCGTAATATAAATGCAATATATTTGAAATATAGTACTGGAAAGGAAAAGGATAAATGATGATGAGGAAATGCATTAATAGGAAAAAAAAAATAATTTCATATACTCAGTTTATTCCAGGTAAAAATACCTTAATTTTATCAAATGGATTTTGATTTGGAAAAGCTTTTAAGCTTGAAAAAATATTTTAAGTAATAATTGCAGTAGTCACGTCAATCAAAATATAATGATAATAAACGAAAATAAGAAAAAATTAGATTTAATATATTTTGGTTAATATCCGGTAACTAAAAAGCAAATTCCCAATACAGCCCTTTTTAATTCACCAAGACAGAATCTGTAAATGTTAATAGATCAGTTATACAAATATTGCACTATAACCCATTGCTCTTGCTAAGGAGCTCTATCTAGGGGAGCTTGAAATAGTTATTATACCGTTAAATATTTATCCGTTAGACTGTACGGACGGAATTTTGCATATGGCCAAATTGAAATAGCGAATCCCAGAAATATTTCAAGAAATGTGTATCTTCTTATGCACATCTCCATTAAGGTAACTTCGGCATATTATTTACCCCGGTCACCCTACTGAGACGAGATGTCACACATGGTCGGGTTTAACCCGAGCAACCCGCCTGCCTACACTCGGGCCAGGTACAAAAATTACCCAGCACCAGGCAGCTGTCGGTTGCGCTGACATCAGCATGACTACCGATACCCTCCTATAGTGCAATAGTGGGTGCAGCTTTTGATAGCAGTTCCCCAGGACCGGGCACCTAACGATATGTATTTTCCTCAGCTACGTCTTTGTCCACAGACTTAGCCACACTATAGTCACACTCTGCCGGAAGACAGAGATGGAACTGAAAGATAATAATCCTGCTTCGTCATTCGCACTTAGCACTCTGTAGGGGACTATTTTCGCTAAGCAAAATATTAGTTCTACCAATGTAAGTAGAATTTGGATTTCTTGGTTGTGTATTCATATCGCTCTATGGCAACACCTAAAACAATCTTGACTTAAACTGAGAGCCAGACCAAAGCAATTTAAAATATATAGAATAAATATATAACAATATATTTTAAGGAGATTCCATACACAGTAAAAGGAGAAGTAATATTTATAAGTGATGTAAAGTGCGAGATGTTATCTATTTTACACTGTAGAATGTTAGAAAAATACCTCGGAACATATAAAATTTAGCCTAACTTAATGAGCTTTTATTTGTTTTTCGATAGTTTCTGTTAGAAAAGGAAAGAAATAAAAAAAAGCTTCATTTATGTTTCTTTTTTTCTTTCCCATATATTTTCATTTTGGTAGTTGTTTTCTTCTTGCTATAAAAAAGCAAAGAAAACGGAATATTTTAGTACATTCTGTTTTCCTTCTTAATTCGATACTGTTTCTTGGTTGGAGAAAATTAAAGATAAAACGTTTATTTTTTTACCTTCTTTATTCTTTTGTTCGCTTCATTTTTTTTTCTTTAAGCACAACGCTAAACCTTCTTTGAAAATCGATCAAAAATAGCTCGAAATCATCGGTGGGTATTCAATTCCTTTCATTTATTTGATTCACATGGCGGAAAAAAATGTCATTCTTAAAGGAAGTGGCGGAAAAATAAGACGTCAGCATTTTTTTTATTTTGCGTAAATCATAAAAATTGTTTTTCTTTTATTTCACATTTGATTGAGCAATGTCAACGCTAAAGGGAAGAATTTCAGTGTGTCTGTCTATTCATAGAATTTACTGATTTCATAAATCTAGAAATAGTTTCGTCGAAAAGATGTACTAAAGACAAAGGTTCGAGCCTCAAGACATTGCTTGGTCTTAAGTGACTGTTGCACGTATAGAAATTCTAATACCTGAAGAAAAATAGATTAAAAGAAAGTTGAATCGATATAGAAAAAAACAAAAAGTTTCAAAAAAGTTTTTGTTTTTCTATGTACCAGTTAGCTATTTTTATCACTTTTTCACGCAAGTTAGTTTATTTACTTTCGTCTTTCAACTTTTTTTTTTTACAAATTAACCATTTCACGTCGCCTTATCCTTATAATAAAAAACAAACGGTAATGGTGAGATTACTTACAAGGAGACATTCTATCTAAACAGCCAGAACAACACCTGATCAAAAATTATCGGGGCTATTGCTATAGTAACGAAATTAAATTATAAAATGTCACCTGATACAGATTGACATTAAGTTAATACGTTGTTGCTCACTTCCGGTTTTTTTTATAGCAGTGCTTGTAAGAAAAGTGTGTAACGTGTTGTCGTCTCAGCACACCAGAGAGCTTCCATCAGAACCCATGGCTTCTGCAGACTCATTTGGCTAACCACAACATTCCACAGAACCAACAACAACTATATTCTCTACATATCACCCCTTGCAGAAGTTGTCACTTCCAAGCTTAAATTTCATTGGAAAGGAAAAAAAAAGATTTCCTGACATCGAGGAAATCCAAGAGAATGCGATGAGACAGCTCTTCGCTTTTCGGAATCCAGGAGTTCCAGAAATTTTTCCATCTATGGTTTCCATAGATGGAAAAATTTCTGGAACTCCTGGATCACAAGATAATGCGTGTCGTTTCAGAAATGGGGACTACTTCGAAGGAGATTAAATCTAGAATTAATACAAGTTGTAGAATTCTTTTTATAGCACCAATCCTGATACTTCTTGATCATAGCTTGTATTTGTCTCCGTTGAAATTTTTAAAAAAATCTCTCTCGTAAAACTGTGTTTTTTTTTTAAGAAAATATCTTTTCTCTTGTTCAGAAAATTATTTCGCTCTTTCCAGTATTGAGGGGTGTTTCCTTCCTAACCATTTATTTGAAGTAATGCGCAAAATTAACGTACATAACTGACTGAACAAATTTGCCGCCATGCATGGCATCTTTTTGTAAAGGCAATTCACGCCAAGCAAGGTGGGAGTGCTCCTAGCACGCAAGGAGTTACAGAGGAGTGAGAATAAGAGTAAATAGGTGTGTTTGAGGAAAGGATATAGAAAAGGACGGGGAACAAGCTCAGGGTGTCAGATGTCGATTGACATTAGACTTGGATATTTGAAGATTATAGTCATTGGAGAAGCAAGTAAGGGGAAGGGAGTTCCACAGACCGGGAGTGCGGGAGAAAAGTGGTTCAGAAGAAAAGACAGTTACATTTAACCGTTTTGACAGTGAAAGGTAGGACTGAGATGCCAGCCTGGTAGCTCGTTTAAATTTATTTATTATCCACTGTGCCATGTGTCCTCAAGTTGCTCCCGCTGTACGTCTCGAGGTCCTTGACAAAATCGAGAGGCGAATATGCAATATGACAGGTCCTGATCTGGCATCTAGTCTACAATCGCTATTCCACAGACGTGCTGTGGCCTGCCTCTGTATCTTCTACAAATATTTCCACGGTAACTATTCCGACGAGCTACTTTCGCTGGATAAAGACGTTAGTTAGATCAAGTGACAGAACCCAAAGTGTGTGAGTTCAATACCCGGTTAAGGCAGTGGAGAACTTTCAGATGGAAATTAACAGGAGATAACTGAAAAATGACATCCATTAAACATGACACGTGTAACTAGAACAGTCTAACCCAGTGAGCGAAATAAAGGGCTCAGTTCGACATTCTAACCACCTGAAGAAGGCCGGAGCGTACAACGGCTGAAACGTTGGAATAAATATGGCGACAAAGATGAGGGCAATAGTCCAAATAATATAAATAGGGCTTGGAAATAGTGTAATGATTAATGATCTCACGCAGTAAGACGTTACTAATTAGTAGGGAATTCAGTTCTCACTGAGTAGACTATACTTTTGATTTTGCAAAAGATTTAAACTAGTTTTAGTAGATGAAGATAGTGGGATATTTTAGATGACCATTAATAATGATTTTGATTCTCACTGGATGCCCCGCATTTTGGCCTTGTAGTAAACTATACTATGTACCGTAAAATTTTTGTTATATTTCTGCATGCATAATGGTCACTGAGCTTGTCTCGTTAAGCAGTAAGATCGACCCTCACCGGCGACAACAATCGTGCTCAAGTCAAGTCCATCTTTAATAATAGTTGGGTAACCATGCTGAAGTGCAATGAGCTAGCTTGGTTGATCATAAATATTGAGAAGTATGATCCGCCTTCATTAGGTAGCCCATACACGTGACCTCATGCCAAATCAAGATAAAAATATATAATGCGTCTAGCAGAGGGGCAATGATTATAGAGCATGCCATTTTGACTGATATTGCTGAGAAGTGAGTGTGCTTTTAGTGAGTACCCTCTACTTTTGGCCTTGTGCTAAATTTAACTGCCATTAGCAAGTACCTACCATTAACGAAACTGGATTGAAATAAAAAAAGAAACCTTTGAAATTTTTGTGATACATTATGGGTACAGAGTGCTTAACTAACAAATTTGTGAATGAATGGTGGGATGTCTGACTGAAAGAGTGCTTAGCACTGCATTAGGTATGAAGTTGTGGAAAGTCTGTTTGGTCCAGGTGCTGAAAGAACGTGGTAAGAAGAAGACTGTACAAGAATTAGACGCCAGTGAAACCCATAAGAATTGGAAAACCAAATCATGATTGTTTCAAGTGTTTCTAAATGGAGATGCTATTTTAAGTTGGTCGATAAATCTCAAGTGGAAGAATGTAACTGTTTAATCTTAATTGGGTATGGCAGGACAAAGGAAAGATAGACGCAGCCAAGGATGGAGAAAGGGCCACAGAGGGGGTTCGTGAAATGTCCGGGGAAGCAACAGACGTGTATATATATGTAAAAAGATTTTTGCTAGAAAGATTCTGTATAAAAAGTTATTGTATGTAAACTAAAATGGGGACTGAATGAAATGCACCTAATATTTAATTTAGTGTTATTTATTTATTATATATGAAGTTTTACAGAGAAATATTAAAACTTTGTTACTTACAATTTGATTTTCAGAGTTTTTTCTTTTTGTTTTTCCTTTTTTTACACTTTTTTTTTACTTTAACTGGTCTCGCTTAGCTTTTCAAAAAGTTTTTAACTGTTTCTCCCTCCATTTGTTGATGCTTGTCTTTTGTACGAATGAAAAATGTAAATCAACCAGAGTAACTGGATATATATGCGTTTATGGTAAACGGAATTTGGTAAAAATAGAATAATAAAGCAGATATACTTATTTCAAATTCCTGCCGACAGGCAGCACTCGTGAGTTGTTTTCCGTTCCAACACCGATTATCAATTAAGACTTGTTTACATCTGTTCTCTGCCGTTGACGTTCATTCAATTACATTTCCATTGTGATTTAAAATACACTTTTGCCCATGGCTCTGAAGAAAATTCCCAGAGTAAGTTAGTAAGCGTAAGGATATATCGGTGGAAATTAATTATTTTATCCAGAATACTGTACGTACATTTCATAAATATTGTAGTAGGCGATGGGGGAGTGCTTATTTTATGTTTACAATGTTGTCATTTTGACTTAATCTTATTTCAGTCGTGACCTCTGGAACAATTTATCGGTTTCTGGGTGAGAGAATTACATATAGTATTAAGAAGATGAACTTGTCTGCGTCTGTGAACAAAGAATTTAAATAGTGGCATGTCAGTTGACATGGGGGAGACAGATAGACAGAGAGGTAAGACCTCCGAGTCTAGCTGTGTCATGATACAGTCTTTGACTGGTAGACGTCTGTCGAACTCTCTGCGTTAGCCAGAGAGGAAACCTATAATTTTTGCCGAAGGGCAAGGTTTCGTCCGGGGAGGTAGAACAGGCCTGAACCCGTCTAATCGGGTTCAAAGGCTATTTTTTGGCCGAGCCTACGGGCTCGGAGAAACCCATAAAAACCGGCCTTGTGCCATATTCAATTCTCGTGGGTGGATCGATAAATACTAAGACAGATAGACAGATAAGTTCTTGGCTGAGCTAGTTATTGACTACTCAACCGATTTCTGTAGGCTTTTTACCAACCTATTAAAACCCTTTTTATTGTTACGTGTTATTTGGTGTTTGTTTGATCGGCCCAAATCAACATCATAACAACTGTTGTCCTTGTCATCCTTTTGTATAACAAAATAAAACCCCAACTAATTCCATTTTTTCCTTGGGTTTGCCATCTCCATGTATTCTTTCGTCTCTGTCTGTGTGACAATCTGGAGTAGAACGTTTTTTCAAACTGAGACTGTCTTCAACTTTTAATTTCAACATTTTTCTCATCTCGTCCGGGAGTTCACTCTTCCTCCATAAACATTTGCATTTTCTTTCATTTACTTAAGTTCCATAATTATCTTTTTTTTGAATCAATTTTTTAGATTAGAAAAATCTATTGCAAAACCAATTCATTTTCATTATAAAAATATCTATATATTTATTTATTTTTATTTGCAAATGGGAAATTGAAAAATTTTTTTTTTTTTAAATTTTCTTTGATTGTTTTTTGTTCATTTTTTTTTTTATTGACTTAATGCAAAATATAATTACCCTTGTTTAGGCACCGTTGTAAAAAAAACACATTCACGTCGTCAGTCATGCCAGAAATTTGGAAGTTTTCATGCTGTAGTTTGTTTTTTACAAAACTTTGAAAAATTTGATTTCAATTTATTTTTTTGTCAAAAAAATAATTTTTAAATTCGGAAATATGTTGGATATTTTTTCTAATTTATTTTTTTTTTAAAAAGGATTGTCTCTAAAAACTAAAAAACCTTACGATAAAAAAAAATTTGTAATAATTTAATAAAGTTTATTTTTTTTCTATTGGTAATAAGGCCTATTTTTTTGCAAATAAAAATTGAATTTGTCCTGACCTTAAATTTTGATGGCTTAATAAAATAAAAGGGATTATGTTAAAATAACTTTTCATCATCTTTTGAAATTTATTTCTAATGAGTTAAACCAAAATATTTGGCTGTTTTGACAATTTCTTTTCAAAATTACCGAAAGGTTATTTGTCAAATATTTATTTGTCACTGAAAAGATTTATCTTTTGAATGAAAATATATATAAATATAAATTATTTTCAACGCATATATAAGATTGTCCAAAAGCAAGCCATTTATTTTCTTTTATAAAATTTATAGAAAAAATTTATTTTTTTTGCAAAATTTATTACAAATCAATTTATTTTTTTTGTTTTTCAATATTTTCAATTAATTTATTTTTTAATTTAAAAAAAATTATTGTATCCAAAGATATTTTTTTCAAATTTTGTAAAAAAATAGAAAATTGAGAAAATGAGATTTAAATAGTTTTGAATTTATTTTTGAACGAAAATTTTCCATCAAACCCATTTAAATGAAATTTATATTTAGATAGATAAAAAAGATTTTGATAATATATTTATATATTTATATTTTTATTTCTTTATAAATATATATTGGTAAATGTATATATATTTTATATATATATATTATTTAGATATATTTATTTATTTATATAGATAAATATAAATTAATCTATAATTTATATTTTATATAATGAATTTATATAAAATCTATTTTTTTGAAATTTATTTTTATTTTGGGAATAAATTGTTTTTATTTAATTTTTATAATTTATAAAATATATTAATATAAATAGTTATATATTTATATATAAAATTCATGTTAAACTATATATTTATTTTGAATGAAATGATTTACATTCTTTGATAATAATAATAAAATATATTTTGATAAATGTTATTTTTCATATTATATATATATATATATATTATATTTATTTTTATATAGATAATTTTTGGTCGAAATAATAAAATATTTTTGATAGATTCTTTTTTTTAAAAGTTTTTATTTATAAATAGATAATGGGAATTCAGTATATTTTTTCATTTGAAAGATATGATTAAATTCATTTTTATTTTATGAACATCTAAATTTTCAAAATAAATTTTTTCTAGATATTTTTTATTTGTTTTAAATTTTATGCGGATTTTATTTGGATATTTTTTTAGATAAAATTTAATACTGAATAGATTTTTTGCAAATGTGGAAAATTTTTAAAATTTATTTTTATATTGTTAACATTTAAGATATATATTTATATTTAATATTTTTATATGAGATTCATAGATTTATATAAAATTTTATGATAATTTATTTTCTTTTGCAAATATATATATATATATTTATATTAGATTATATATATTGTCATATATGATAATAAAAATAGATGAATGAATAGATTTTTTGTATAATAAATAAAATTCATTTATATGTTCCATATTATATTGGTATTAAAAAAAGTTAATAAACAAAACATCAATGGAAAAGGCGTTCTTTTGAAAAAAAAATTTTTAGCTTACTAAAATCCTTTGTTTTTTTTTTTTTAATGGAAAATTAAAATTTAAAATATTTATTTTTTTTGTTTTTATTTGAAAAATTTTTTGGTTAATTATATTTTTCAAAAAAAAATAAAAATGAAAATTTGTTTTGATTTTGAAAATATTTTGGATAACAATTTTCTAATTCTTTTAAAAGGTATTATTTAAAATTGATTGTAAATTAATTTATTTTTATTTAAAATATTAAAAAAAAAATTTTTATCTTTCAAATAATTCTTTTTTTTTTTTTTCTTTTGCAAAAAACAGACATTCAGAGCAAATTAAATTTTTCATTTTATTCATTATTTTTTTTGGTTTCTCAAATATTTATTCTGCATAACAGAAAAAAACATTTCTGTTCAAAATAAAAAAAAACAAGTTTTGTAACAAAAAAAAATTTTTTTCATTTTAACATGCCACACAATAAAATTAAAAAATCTGAAAATTTCATTTATAAACATATTTGTTTTAATTGTATTCCGGTTCGTAAAGGTTTTTGTTATATTTCTTTTTTTAAGGGACTAGAGGTGGTATGTTTTGTTAAAACATAGTGACGGAAATCAATTTTTCTCCAGGTCCGAAAAAAATATAAACTAAAATTTTTATATTCGTCAAAAAATTTAAAATTCAAATTTTTTCTTTGGCTTTTTTTTTTGGAATATATATCCATACCTTAATTTTAAAAAAACAAAATATATTTCACCTTTTGTGATTCGACTTCAAAATTTTCAAAAAAATTTCTTTTTTTTTCTTTTAGATGATAAAACAAAATTTTGCTTCCTTAAATAATCTTTTTTTTGAAAAAATAATGTTTGAAAAAAAATATAATATATTGATATTCAGCTTTATCGCTTCAATTTGACTTTAAAATTCTGAAAACAAATTTTTAAAAAATAGATCCTTTGCCGTGCTGATGTTTAAATTCACTTTTATATCAGCCTATCTCACTATTGCGAATTTTTTTTTTTTCATTTTCCAAACTTCATATTAAATCTGTTTACCAAAAAAGAAAAAATAATTTTTTTTTTTTTTTATATCAGCTTTAAAAAATGACTCGTAATATAAAAAATGATGAAAAAAAAATAATGTTATAACCAATTTTTTTATTGTTTTTCTATTTTCTGCGGAATTCAGAATTCTCGTTCAGTTTTTCTTAAAATAAGAATGTAAAAAATTTTATAAATATAAAATAATATAATTTTTGAATTTTCCCACTTGTATTCTCAAAAAATAGCTATTTTTTTTAATTAGCAAAAGAACAAATCTGACTAATTTTGACTATTCATTACTGTTTTTAATCATTCTTTTATTTTATTATTATTCAAAGTATAATCTCAATTGTAAAAATTAAAAATGACAGGTTAACTACCTGAAAATTTTCAATAGCATATTTGATAAAAAAAATTTATGATATAATGGAATTTTTCAAAAATTATCTTGGCACATTTTTAACAATTTTTTTTTTTTAATTATTTAAAAAATCCGTTTTTAAAGACATATGTTCATATTGAACTCTTTCAATATACACACACAACACACATGTAAAACAATTTTTTAGATTTGGGAGATGTGGGTTTTTTTTTATAATTCGTAAAAAAAAAAAAAAAGTGTTATGTAAGAATGTGAAAAAAATAAAGACAAAAACAATAATTTTGTTATAAAAATTTTCATAAAGAATTGAGGATAAATTTATTTTTGAAACATATTTATGTTATATTTCAGAATTTGACAAAATCACCCACAATTTTTTATTGGAAAAGTATAAATTAAATAAACATTTTTATCTTTTTGAAATTTTAAATCTTGGAGATAAAAAAACTTTTTTTGAGGAGTTCTGGAAATTATATCAAAATGATTTTTAACGAACTAAAGTTTAAAGATTCTTTTTTTAATTGCATTGTATTTTTTCAATTATTTAAACATTCCAACAAGGTCTATATTTTAAAAAATTTTCCTCAAAACTTCTTTCATGGTTTAAATTTGAATTTATTTGTTTTTTGTTATTTTATTTATTGGCCACCATTATTTTTCCCACGTCTCAATAAGAAAAACAATTAGAAAAAATTAATTCATGATTGCTTTGTATATTTAAATCTTATATGTATGGGTATTCAAGAAAAAAACTCAAACATCAGCCGAATTTTCAAATTTAGAAGGAAAATTTTTTTTTTTTTCATTCATAACATTTTTGACATCTTAATTGAATTTTTTTTTTTTTTCCTTTTATATAAGGATTATATATATAAATAAATATTTATATTATTATTTATGTATATATATATATTTATATTGTATATATATATATATATATATATATATATTATATATATATCAGGTCATCCCATAAGTTCTGTCCGAATTTTAACTTTTTGTTAAAATGAACGAAATTTAAAGAGTATTTTATAATGTCTAATGGAGCTGAACATTATTTTTATGTTTAGATGCATTTAAACTGATCAAATTTTATTTCAGAGAACAATAAAATTAAATTTTGTTTGATTAAAACCCTGCTAACATGGAAGTACCCAAGAATCATTTGAGGCACATAATGCTTTATGAGTTCAAGAAAGGAAACTCAGCAGCCGAAGCGGCTAGAAACATTCACTCAGTTTATGGAGAGGAATGTGTGAATGAAAGAACTTGCAGAAGATGGTTTGCAAAATTCAGAGGTGGAGATTTCACCCTTGAAGATGAAGATCGAACCGGACGTCCAGTTGAGTTTGATGAAAAGCTTCTTGAAGCAGCCCTTGAAGAAAATCCTGCTTTATCAGTTGAGGAATTGGCAGTGGTTCTCAGTTCAAACCATACAACTGTTCATCGTCATCTTCAACAACTTGGAAAAGTTCCTAAACTTGGAAAATGGGTGCCTCATGAATTGTCTGAAAACAACCTCAAATCCCGAGTTGACATCTGCTCTTCTCTCCATTCTCGCCAACTTGTTTCACCTTTTTGGATAGACTTGTGACTGGCGACGAAAAATGGATCTTTTATCGAAATGTTAAGCGTCGTAGACAGTGGCTTGGTAAAGGGAAGGACCCCAGCCACAGCCGAGAAGGGAACTTCATGGGCAAAAGGTTCTTCTTTCAATCTGGTGGGATCGCCAAGGAATAATCCACTTTGAATTCTTACCACCTAATGCAACAATTAATGCTCAAATATACTGTCAGCAATTAGAGCGTTTGAACCAAGCTTTGAGGAAAAAAAAAAAAAGACCTGCTCTAGTGAATCGAAAAGAGGTGATGTTTCATCAGGACAATGCGCGACCCCACACAGCAAGAATCACGTCACAAAAGATCGAAGAACTTGGTTGGGAGAAAATTCCTCATCCACCTTATTCTCCCCGATCTTGCTCCTTCAGACTACCATTTGTTTCGTAGCTTACAGAATCATTTGGAAGAAACAGCTTTTGTAACACAGGAAGAGGTTAAAACTGACATTTGTGAGTTCTTCGAATCAAAGCCAAAAGAATTTTTTACAGTAATGGAATTAGTAAGCTTGTTAATAGATGGAAGGAAGTCATAGATAATCAGGGAAAATACATTGTTGATTGAATCTGTAATTAAATGTAACATTTGGTCACTTGTTTTCTTTATTCAAAATTCGGACAGAACTTATGGGATGACCTATATATATATATATATATATATATAATATATATAACATAAATATATATATAAAATATATATATATACATTTTATATTCAAATCATGAAATTTTTTTTTTTTTATAACATAAAACATTAATTTCCATTTGTTTTTCGGATGTCTTAAAAAATTTGAAAAATAAAATCTATTTTATCCAAATTAATAAAAGAATGAAACTTAATAAATGAAATACGGATATAATATACATCACAGACATTGAAACCATTTTTTCAAAGAACAACTTTATTTATGATCTGGTAATATAATTTAATTATAGAATGGATGAAATAAAATTCCAAAATTAAAAATGGTGAATAATGGACAACATTTAAACTCAAAATTTAAAATTTTGGACGTCCACTTTTACAATAGAAAGACAACTTGAAACGTCTCAAAAATTGAAAAACTGAAAAATGGGAAATCAAACTATTAAACAATTTCTAAAAAATTTAAGAAAATGTTTCATTAAAATAAAAATTTTTAAGACTGTAGATAAAATAAACTGATGAATATTCAATCAAAATTTTCAGAATCAATAAATTTTCAAACAAATTTTTTTTTGCCATTAAATAAATTGTTGTCAAAAAATAATTTTTTAAAAATTTTTTATGTAATAAATACAAAAAATAAATGATTCCATTATATAAATTTATATTTGATATTTTCAAAATTTAATAATTTTTATAATTCTATACATTTATTTTTTTTTATTTTATATAAATAGTAAAAATTTAAATTTTAAAATATTTAATATTTTAAAATTGTAATTCAATTTTACGTAAATCATATATAAATTGTTTAGAAAAAAATTTTAAAAAGAAAAATATTAGTAATTTAAATTAATAAAAAAAAAATTGAAAGCATACAAATAATTTTTTAAATTTATTTTATTAAAAAGAATTATGTTTTTTTAAATTTTCTTGAAATGGATGTCATTTTTTTTAAACCAAAAATTTTTTACCTTAATTAAATTTTTTTAAAAAAATATTAAGCAAAAAAAAAAAATTCAAAAAATAAATACAAAAGTTGTCATTTGTTGAAAATTTATTTTTTTATAAATATTTAAATCCTGTTAATTTTTCAATTTAAAATCAATTGAATTTATTTAAAATCTTTAAAAAATAAATATATATTATATATTTTTATTAAATTTCAGTAAATTTAAATTTTTAAATGGCATTTGTGGATATTCAATTTAAAATGAAACAGTAAACGGACTTTTTTTTAAATTATTATTGAATTTTCTTTTTTTTATAATTCTTTTTTTTAAATTTGTTTTTTTATTCCTGTGTTTTATTCAATGGAACCATATTTTTAAATTAGTATATTTATAAAATATATTCTCTGTAGATTTTTTTTTTAAAATTATATTTAAATAAATATTTTAAAAAAAATAAATTTAATAAAAACACCTATTTTATATATCTTAACGTTCTTTCTCTTTTTTATATATATATATATATATATATATATATATATATATATATATATATATATATATATATTTTTATAAAGAATTAAAATGCATTTATTTTTAAAAATTTCAAGATTTTTCTATTTTTCTATTAATATCATAAATAAGAAAATTTTATTTTTAATTTAATTCCTCGATCAGCCATTTATTTTTTTAAAATATATCAAAAATTAAATTTTCATATTTATATCATTACTAAAATCAACTGTTCAAACCTAAATACAGTTTTTTTTAAAAATAAATAATTAAAATTGCCTTCAAGAAAAAATATTTAAATATCACCTAAAATTTCCTGATAGAAAAATTTGTAAAAATATTTAAAATGTTGTATTTTTTTTATTTTTGAAAAGCAATTTTTTGCAAAATTTTATATGAAAGCCATCGGAATTATGTGTGACAGTTCAAATTATATATATTTACTTTTTCTGCCATTTTATAAAAATAGTTTTACCCTTTTTTTTATTCCTGACGTCTTGTTGAAGAAATGACATACATGTCGAAATTTTCCGACTTTATATTTATCTTATTTCCAGGTTTTCAATTTATTCAATTTTATAAATTTTAAAAAAATAAATTTATTGTTTTCGTTAAATTTTTTATTTTCAAAATTTTTTTTTTTTTAAAAGAAAAAAAACAAAAATTTATTTTTTTGAACAAACACAAATAAAAAAAAAAAATATATTTATATATATATAAATTTCCATACAATAAATAAATAATATTATCTCATATATATATATATATATATAAAATATATAATTATATATATATATATATATATATATATATATATATATATATTTTATATTTCTTTATTGTTGTCTGATCGGAATTGAACTAAGAAATCTAGATTTTTTCAAATTATTAAAATGCATATTTCAGGTTAAATGAGTCCATTTAGAATCAATTCCATAGGTACATTGCCACAGCTACACTACTGCTTTATCTATTATGTCAGTATACAATTTTTATTTGCTTTCATTTTTTTAACAATCATCCAGGCAAAAACTGCCTTATTTAATTTCCATCAGTTATTATTTACATCTGTTTTAAGAAAACTGTTAATACTTTGAAAAAGATATTTTCCCAAATGCGTTTTCTTCAAAGTCTTTTTTTAAAGACATTTTGAAAAAAAAGAAAAATTTTTCTGGAGATATTTAAAAAATCAAAACATTTTAAATTCTAATAATTTATTCTAGTGAACGAATTCTTTTTTTATTTTGAAACCGAAGATTAGATCAGAGAAAAATGAAAGAATAGACAGTAAAAAAAAAAAATTGTTTGTAAATAAAAAATTTATAGTTATTTAAATGTAGAAATTTAAATTTAACTAGAAGAAGCCAAAAAAAAATAAAAAAAATAGTAATATTAATATTTTAAGGAATAATTAAAAAATTTTTAAAAAACCTTTTTTAAAAATTTTTAAAATATTGTTTTCAAAAATATAATTTTAACATCTTAATAAAAAAATAAAAATCAAAATGAATTATAAAAAAAGTTTTGGATATAAAATATATAAAAATCAAATTTAAAAAAAATTTTTGAAAATTTATAGAACAGACGAGACAAAAAAAAAAAAATATCAGATTTTCAATAAGGATTAAAATTAAGGTAATTTGCGAAAGAATATATAAAAAATAAAAAATTGATTTCTAAATATGAGAAAAAAAAATGAAAAGAAAAAAAAAAGAATTCTAAAATTAATATTCCTTTTTTTTTTTTTACAAAAAATTACGAAAATTTTTTTTTTTTAAATTTGATTTGGTAAGAAAGTTGAAAAAAAAACATTTTTTATTTTAAAAAAAAAAAAAATTTTGATAATTTAAGAAAATAAAAATAAAATCGTATTTTTTTTTTGAATCAAATAATCGAATCCTAACGTTGGATTTTTTTTTTCATAAATTTTCAATGTTTTTTTCGAAAAATAATGGAAAATTCTCAATTTTAAAATAATTAACTGTCTAAAGATTCACCTCATATCTATTTAAAATTCTAGTTAAGAAAACGAATAATTGTAAATATGGAATATAAAATTTACCATTTAATATTTTTATCATAGTTTTGCGTTTGGGAATACGTGATTGTAATTTATTTTCGCAATTTATCTTTATCAAATAAAATAATCGAATTCTTTTCGAAATTCGAAAGAATCATATTGCTGTAAAATGTTTCATTCTTTCTGGTTTCAATTTAAATTTCTTTAGACAGTTGATAACATTTTAAATATTCAACTTTGAAAAATATAATATTCTAAAATTGAAAACGCAAGTGTTCAAAATTGTGATTGTAATGGTATAAAAAATTTAAAATCGGAGTGCAGAGTTCGATTTCCAAAAGGGTTTTTTTTGATTTTCCACTTATTTTTAAATACCCTTTGAAGGAAGATTTAAACTATATCTTCAATCTATCTCTATTTCTTTCAAAATGAAATTTTAACCAATTTTAGGATTATTTAATATTTTGTTTTTAGCTTTGGTTGCCAAAAACTGTCTAGGAGAAGGACAACCTGAATCAAAATCTTCTGAGAACCAATTTTTTAAATGTGTTATTCATTTTAATCACATTTTTTAATTTTAAACGTTATATTTTTAGTGGATAGTTCTGTTAGATTTATAAAAACCCTGTTTTATTTTTTTATTTTTTTATTCGTGAAATTGCATCTAGCGAATAAATAATATTCAAAAAACTTAATATAAATCTCCAAACGCAAGTTCGAACCCTGATGAAAATTCTTATTTTTCTTTTTTTCAACTCACGAATTCTTTTTTTTTTTTTTCTGGAATGAGCAAAAGAACCTGATTTCTTTTTTTCAAATATAAAAATAAGCAAAATTGCTAAAGCAGATGGAAAGAGATTTTGAATTCTTTTTATGTGTTTGATTGAAAGAATAACAAAACAGGTATTTTAAATGGATGATAAAGGGTTAGAATGTGGTTTTGAGCGACAAAACTAAACTTTGCCCATCATATAAATTTATTTATCTCTGTTGAAAAAGAGTGACAAGTTAAATTTCGACGACACCACAGCAAAAAAAAATGAAATGATTTAACAATTTGAATTTCTCTAGTATTTATGAAGGAACTATTAAAATAAAAACAAAAATTTTTTCTTGTGAATTTAATATTAAAAATGATGAGACCTAATAAATCTAGTAAACCTTTTCGATGAAGTCATTTTCAACAAAAGACGCTAATTCAACAGAAAATTCTTATGAAAATTCTTATCGAAGAGACAATGGGGAAAAATTATTAATCCGGTGACAATAATGATAAACAACTATCATGATGTTTCGGTACATGACCAATAACATTGCAGACTCTTTGGATTTTATAAAGAATTTATGAATATATAGCAGCAGCACAGACCAGTTGTGGCGCTGAAATAAACCAGTCCAAACTGTAATATGTACTGTCCTGATGCGGCATTCACCCTGGGCGGATTGAGCCGGCTTCTTCCTGTTATGAGAAGAAGATTCTTGGGATAAATTACAGAAGTAGGGTACCCAGGCCTACTCGGATAACGTTCTTGCTTGCCGCGGGGTTCCCACAGACGCAGAGACAGGAACGACCAGAAGCCGCCGGTTGCCGATGCAGACGCTCCTTGGATTTTCACCAGAGCCCTTGTTAGCCGGCGTGTGTGTCAGACCTGTCCGCCTTGGGTGGCCCCTACCAGGAACGAAGTTCCGGACGGCATAGCTCTGACACTACCGTTTACACCCCCCCACCGACTGTGAGGTAAGGGTTGGACTTTGGGGGCTTACAGTACCAGGTGTTCCCAAGCGGTCCCCATCTAAGTACTGACCTGGCTCTACGATGCTTAACTCGGTGATCGAACGAGAACCGGTGTTTTTTTTGACCGTGAATTTGACCGTAAAAAAAAAATGGAAAATTATAAACAAAAAAGAACTTGTAAAAATTGGGATGACCCATGCCCTTTATGCCGACATGAAAAACTACACATTATCAAGTTTCTAAATAATGAAAATTTATTAAACAACAGAAATGAGTTTACGGATTTTTGGCGACATCGTCAAATTTTCGCATTGAATAATTAGCATAAAAAACAAACAAACAATTAAATAATAAATACAAATTTTAAACTCCATAGTTTAAATAAAAAGTTTAAAAGCCCTACCCAATCATAAAAAAAAACCTTTATGAAATCGTCAAAAAACAAATGTTAGCTAATTATAACAGTTTTATATACATAAAACCCTTTCAGGGAAGAAAATAAAATAAAATAAAAATATCCACAGACACGTAACGGTTAACCAGACTAGACAATGTCATCGTCCGCTTTAAATTTAGACACCCCAACCTTACCCTGACTTGACCTCTTTGAATGTAACTGAGATGTTGATACAAATTATTAACCCTTGCGCCTTTTTTTAAAATAATTGTTCTAGCCGTTACCATAGTAATTTTAATTTTAATAATGAATATGCTTATAAAAACGCGTAAATTTCAAGAATTAGTTGTTCTAAAAACTCGCTTGAAGATGGAACAGAGCTTGGTACTTTAATTCATTGTAATTCAAATAATTGAAGTTTTCGTCGCCTTTGTTTTGAAACATGAGAACTCTTACGTAGCGAAGGAATCATATTTTTAAATAAATAATTATAGAAAGTTGATAGGCTCTATTTTTAGAAAAAATAATTTTTGTTCAATCTGTCGAACTTTGGATTATTTACCTGAACCAGTTCTTTCCTATTTTCTATATTCAGTTCACACACAACTCACATTTATATATATATATATATATATATATATATATAAATATATATCCATATATATATATATATAAAACTAAATTTTTATTTATTAACTGTACAGATTTTATCACTTGTTGTCGTTATTTTAGTCGATACTCGACCGGTAAAATAAACACTCAATTTATTTATTAAACTGTATATTTATTTTCGACAACAGGCATGAATATTCGAGAAATCTTTTAATAAAAATATTCGCTCACCGGCATGATTCGAAACTGCGCTGAACGTGATTTAGAAGTCCGATGTTCTCTTTGGATTGGGCTAAAGAGAACTTTCAATGATCAAGGAAGGTTGTATCATTACTCGATAGTCTTTTAAACATTCTTGAAATTAGAAAAAAATCCTCGCGTCTTTAGTAAGACGATAAGAAAATCTCCTCAAATGGCCTCTGATCAGGAGCGGAACTATACTAATTGCTGGTGTTCCCATGTCCAACCTGACCCGCGGTGATAGAGCCTGTTAGGGTCCCAGTTATGTGCAAATAGTTGACCCCGCAAACTAGGGTCAAAACACTATAAAAGTGGCAAAATAAGTTTTAGTAACAGCAACATATTATATAAAATAATTATTACTATCAATGAATTTTTTGAAGAAAAAATATTACCAGTAATATATTTTTGGGAAAAAAAATAGCAGAGATAGATTTTTGAAAAATATTATCAGCAATAAAAATCTTGTCGGCATTAAATAACCCATTGAGGTTGATATGCCGTAAAACAAACCAAACCAAATAAAACCATCTTATCTTTTCAATTCATATTCAAATAAACACAGCGATTTTCTAAACGAGTAATGGTTTTATTAATCTGACAGATTAAATCATTGTAGACGTTATTTTTAGTTAATACTTGTATTTGAATAGAAACGAGGTTTATTTCTTAAAAGATATTTATCGAAGAGTTCGTATACCGGCTTGAATATTCGAGAATTTATAGCGTTAAATCATTTTATTTTATTTCAAAATAGAAACGGTAGAGTAATGTATAATTATTTATCCGCTTCCCACGAAGAAAATGTGGCAAAGGCCAGGTTTAAATTAGCGGTATCCGAGCCCGTAGGGCTCGGGTATTAAATTACTACAAACTTGTAAAAAATTCAGTTTCCCAAGACAAACTTTTCAATTGTTTTCCTTGCCCCGTGTATATAAGCCAATAAATGAATTATTTCTGTTTTTTAATAACAATCGATCTGAGTTCGAATTCGAACATGTTCTTTGCATTGACTTACGTTCCATATGCTTACAACTAAAATCCATTTTTTTACTACAGCAAAAGGTAAATAGCAGGAGATTTACCCCAAGCTGTTTGACCCTGTTTCGGCGATCTTTTTCGGAGAAGGAAAAATTATGAATCCAAAACCAGCCTTGAGGAGGTTGGTCTCCGTCAGTCTATCTTTCCCAGGAAACATCACTGCTATCGCAGCTGCATGTATATGTGGCGACCCAATTCTTTTGAATTACGGGTATCTTGATCGAAATCATAAAATCGATACACACCACCGAATTTTGTACTAGATATACGCAAACAAGGATTGTAGTATAAAAGAAACAAAGTTATGGTGCTATACATTTGGCCGAGAGATATTTGGCCGACGGACATTTCACCGAAAAAGTACAAGTAAAAAGAGTAATAAGCAATACTTTAAGGATTTCAATTTCCAGTATTATAAGGTAGAATAGGACTAATAATTACTACTGAATTTCAAATGATTAAGTTACTAAATTAAATATTAAAAGTATTCTTATTCCAATATTTGTTTATTGAAATTAGTATTTTTTTTAAATATTTGAGTGTATTTGGGTAAAAATTAGCAGTTAATTATTTAAATTCGTATTTAACATTGAGATAAAAGCTAGTTCATCCCTTTAAGATAATGATCATTAAAAACGAAATTGAAAGATCTTTCATATCGTAAAAGCTGAAGATTTTTGCTGTAGTAAAATGTGCTTTTTCTCAAAATACTTATCATCTTACAGTAATATTTGAAGTAAAATATAATATATACAGAAGAAGATTTCCTTTTAAATCCCCCCTTTGTCGAAAAGTTATAAATTAATACATTAAACAAATAAATATCATTTTCTACATTACGAGAAAGTTAACTTTCATAAATGTATGTACAGTACTACATTTTCGGCAAAATGTCCATTCAGTTAAATGTCTAAGGGAATGTCCTTCGGCCAAAAAAGTATTAAAATTCTAGGGTTTCTAAAAGGGAACTGCAACTTTTCATCCCGTCAATAAATAAGACATTTCTTCAAATGTAGAAATTTGAACTCAAAGTCTGTTTTTAACATGTGTGTATCGTCCAAAATGTGTACATCTTATTGTATTTGAAAAAAAAATATAGAAGATATTTCATAAAAGTTCAAACCAAACTGGTGGCGTATTTGACTTTATTTTGTGTCATTTACTTGAAAACATTCTAGAGAAGTTATAGATACCTCCATTAGTTTATCGTATTTGATACAAAAAGGTGAAACAGTGTATCTGTAGATAACATGACTGACGAAAACGATTTTTCCCGGGATTTCATGCCATTTTTTTCTGCGGTAGACCTTTCAGATCCAAATCTATGGAACACGTGGAATGCAAGAAGAGGATTCGAGCTATTTCCCAAAATATTTCAAAAATCAACGTAAATGAATGTAATGGATTCGACTTTAATTCGAAAATCGGCAAACTCCGATTCCTTTAATCCTGAAAAATGTTATCCAAACGGTAAAAAATATAACAAATATCATTAGAAAAAAAATAATTCAAATTCAGTTCTTTGGATTTTTTTGCTTCCTGTTCTCCTCCAAAATAAAAATATCAATATACCACCGTGGCAATACGCGTCGTCATCGTCGTAGTTGCAGAAATATTTTATTATTTATATTATTCTAGCAATTTATACGGCTTTATCAAATCAAATAATGTTGGGCTCTAATTCTTTTGTGGAACAAATTATAATTGAAGCGATTTTTCTAAAGGAACGGTGTCAAAGAGTAAAAGAAATTATATTAATTACAAACGAACATGAATCTACTTAACGATAATTACCAGTGCAAAGGGCAACTAATTTTCAGGGTAGATTAAAGCGTCCTTTTTGTGTGTCTACAATAAATATATTTTTCTTAGGTTTTCTTTGTTTCTTTACATAAGGTGGTGCATCAACAGTTCATCACCGTTGATCAGACCCCGAACTACCACCAGTCAAGATAAACGGATGTCCCCTCGACAAGGTACCGTGCCATGAGAGAATATTAGGCGTCAAGCTCACACCCGACCTCAAGTCGAACTCTTATATAAGATCCATCGCTAAAGATGCAGCTAAAATGATCGGCTCCCTGTATCGCTCCAGTAAGTATCTCATGCTATCTATCCTCTACACGTTTATAAGAGCCTCATTAGAAAAATAGTGTACAGTTGCCGTATCTTTAAATTTTGCCCTGTCTTCAGTTTCCTGTTTGATAAGTTCAAAAAGCGTCTCCGAGTCCGTGTGGGAGAAGAATTATTTTCCTCCCTCCAACCTCTCTCTCACAGGCAGGATGTGGCGAGTCTCTCACTGTTCTATCGCTACTACCATGGAAAGTGCTCGGACGAACTACATACGTTGGTACCACCAGGTTTAAACTTCACGGCCAAGACCCATCATTCCAATTACATAGTAACAAACCAACCACATTGCCTCCGTATTCCATCGGCGAGACGTAAGTTCTACTCAAACATCTTCTTAACTCGAACACCCACCATGTAGAACAAACTCGCAAGAGAATGTTTCCCCGATCACTATAATCGTGTTCAATTCTAGAGATAACTGTTGTCTACCACTCCTATCCATATAAACTACTTAAATTATTCCTCTACCTCGAGTGGCACCAAAGCATTGTACAGGGTAAAGATTACTATAAAATATAGACATTGAACTCAGTGGCCAACAGAAACGCAAAGTGAAGGGCTGATATGAAGGATTCTCAGCAACTGAGGCCGATATATCTATATTAACAGCCCAACTGCATGTAGGATGCACGTGTGGGAAAGAACCGTGATGGATGCAGTTATACAAACACCCACTCTAGCTGGCTCGTATTTAAATGTAATATCATGTCTCACTTAAAATATGGCGGAAGACTAATCGTTAGAATTCCTACCCTCTGGCAGCACTTTCTTTGAATTAAGGAAGCATTAATGGTAGCTATTGATGCGAGAAATTCTATCTTGAGCTCATGTTTACGATCGAGGTATTATGTTAGGTTAATGAATCAGTTAAATTTCGAATTAATACATATAATATGATATAATATGACAGTTGATATGATATAATAACAATTTAGCATTAATAGATATGATATAATAACAATTTAATGCAAAAAATAATGATACAATTAGATATTATTAAACATTTAAGCATGTCTGTTCAAGATATAATTTGTGATTCTCCGTAGATAATTTTCGTTTTCTAAATCAGTGGCCTTTGATTCAGAATATTTTTTTCCTAAAGTGGTTTCATCCGAGGCTATTTTGCTTTTACATGGTTCTAGAATATATCAAGGACTGTGATAAGGAATACAGCAAACTAGAATAGAACACGGATCAGCTTTTAACAACTAGTTGGCAACATTATTTACATTATTCGAACTATTGTCCTCATCTTTTCGCCATATTTATTACAACGTTTCGGCCGTTGTTCAGGTGGTTAGAATGTCAAACTAAACCCTTTATTTCGCTCACTGGGGTAGACTGTTCTAGTTCCACGTGCCATGTCTAGTGGATGTCAGTTATCAGTTATCTCCTGTTAATTCCCCTCTGCAAGTTCTCCACGTCCTTAACCAGGTATTGAACTCACACTTTTTGGGTCTTGTCACTGGATTTAACGACCTTATCCACTGTACAACGTATCTGCGTGTGAATTTCTGGGTATTATAAACCTAATGTCTCCAGCAACCATTTTTTAACAGTGCTCATATTGCAATTTTTGCTGTTATCATTGCATATTTTTTTTACCAAAGATCATATTGCAATTACTTATTCCTTATTATAGGTTCCCATATTGTATTCATTTCTATGCTTGGTCGCCTCAGGATATTTTTTTGGCCCAGCATTTGTGCTGATTCCTTAAGTTTACGAATTTTCCAATGATGTTCTTTGTCTTTGATTTCATACCTGATCCCACAGAGACCGGTGATCTCCCTTTTCTCTCCATATGCGATTTTTCCATTTCCCCATCGTGTTAGGGCTTTCTGGCGTTTTTGAAGCCTTATCTTAAGGGGGCGTCCTGTCTCTATTTTATATTTCTTTCCGCAGCTGCACGGAATGGCGTACACACAGTCTTTAGTCATGTTCTCATCTATGGGCGACAGTTGAAAACGTTGAGATATATAAAGAAGAAAGATGAATTGGAGAGTTTTACACCCACAGAGCATACTGAAGAAAAGAAAAGCATAGAGAAATAAAATGAAAAAAAAATATATCATAAAATAACAAAACATACGGAAGTTGTGGAGATCCATGATCTTGAAAATCCCTAAAAGGATTTTGCATGTAAATGAAGAAATATCATGGTATCTTAACGGCGAAAAATTATGAATCATAGTCTTTTTTTTGTTTAAGCATTACGCTCCGAGCAAGGCGGGAAGCCACTAGGATGCAGGGGGTTGTAGAAAATTTGGAGCGAGAGCAGATAGGTGTGATAGAAGAAAGGATGAGGAGAAGGATAGTGGGTAGATCAAGGTAACTAGAGATGTCGATTTGCACTTCTTCCCAAAATTTGGTTTCAATCGGTCAATGTATAGCTATTTTCTGGGTGTGACGTACGGACTAACGGAAGTCACAAAATTATATATATATATATATACATATATATATATATATATATATATATGAGCGTTTCACCCCGAGCAAGGCGGGAAACCAATAGCACGCAAGGGGCTACAGAGAGTTGGAGCGAGAGCAAATAGCAGTTTTAGAGGAAAGATAGGGGATAGATCAAGGCATCTGGAGACATCGATTGATATTACATTTGAATAGATGGGGATTATAGCTAACAGGAAAAGGAGAATCAGTTCTCCAGGCGATAAGTGCGAGACATGAAGTTATTGGAATAGAAGAGCCGGCTACATTTAACAGTTTCGACAGTGAAAGGGTGAGAGCGAGATGACAGCCTAGTTGAACGTTTAAATTCATGAAGTCTGGGAACCAGTGAAAGCAGCTCATCGGAACAATTACCATGAAAGTATTTTAAAAAAAAAGACAGAGAGGTGAGTCGCGTCAGTGAGAGATCAACTGTAGACGAGATGCCAGATCAGGGCCAATTATATTACATATCCGCCTCTGGATCTTGTCAAGAACTCCGAGGTAAATAAAGGTGCACCAGACAATATATGGCAGCAATACTCCATGCAAAGGCGATTAGTATATTTGAAGTATCGATTTCGGGGAGAAAAAATTCCTGGTGCGGCACAGAGAGCCAACTTTCCTTGCGGTGGACGAAGCAATTGACTCAATGTATTTGTCCATCCCAGATCAGCAGTCAACGTGAGACCGAGCAGACGCAGAGAGTTGCTCTCAAGAAGTTGAGCATCAGACATTCTAATTGGGGGGAGGGAAAGGATCTCTATGGTGATTAATAGAGAGCAGTTTAGTTTTTGAGGCGTTAAAGTTAAAAAAAAATTCATTTGAACCGAATAACCTCTTTACATTTTTATCATAACTACCTTTAGGATATCAGTTAAATTTTATATCATATTTCGTGCTAAATTTATCGTGTGTATTATATTTCTTTCTTTTTTTTCTTTTTGAAATCAGTTCACTCCCAGGCAACGCGTGAATGCCACTACTATTCAGGGGATTACAATGAGTGAAAGTGAAACAGAAGACTGAGAATAGGAAGGATTGTGGAATGAACAAAAGATGAACGGGATTCAAGAAGACAGAAAATCTTTTTTGAAGTTGCATATACATTTTTGAAGGTAGTAGAAAGAACCAGCAAAAATCACTGGCCCTGACCTTGCGTCTCATCTTCAGTTATTTTTCCACCGCCTGTGCTTTTCTACAAATAATTCAATGGTAATTGTTTGAATGATCTCTTCGCTATGGTAGCTAGACTTTAAGCGCGGTACTAGACTGACAACGCGTGCTCATCCATATAGAGTTGATTTGGCTAGAAGCAACCGTAAGTTCTATTACAACACTTCCTTTTCTCGCTCTTCTCATTTGTGGAACTCACTTCAGGCTCCATGTTTTCCAGCCAACATTAAACTTTAAAAATGTAAATGCAATGTCAATCGCCATTTGCCGTCCTCCTGGTTACTCTTCTTTTTTTTCTTTTTTAATCATTGTACTTCAAGTAAAGGGGGTTACAGGGATTGAAGAAAGTACAAAAGATATAGGGGGTTTCAAGATGTTCAACGATGGCGATTGATGTTGCTTTTAACATTTTGAAGATTTTAGTTACCAGGCAAGCAAATAATCGGAAGGGAGTTCTACAGATGGGAAGTACAAATTTTGGGGTAGACGTAGCGGATGTATTTAACTATCTTAATAAAATTAACGCTCAGATTCATGTATTCGTTGGCACCAGAGCAGTTGCCATGAAAATATTTGTAGAAAAGAGAGATCTATGGCACATCTCGTCGATAAGAAAATGACTGAAGTCGAGATGCCAGGGCAGGATCGATTATATTGCAGATACTTCTTTGGCTTTTTGTCTTTTATTTTTTTTATGCTGCCACTATTTGATTAGAGTAAATTCTTCACGCTAGATAAAATTCCCAAAATAAACTAAGATTGTTAAAAATAAAAAAAATAAATAATTTGAACATGGCACGGTTAAAAATATTCTCTGGGCCGCTGATGGACTTCCCAAATAAGCTAAATGAATTCATTTTCAAAGAATTGACTTAACTGGGAAGTCAAATCCATGATGTCTATGCTCGATGTCCGTGAGATATATGCCATTTTAAATTTTCATTTGAATTCTTAGATGTCTTCCCATCGCTCGGTTCATATTCCTCCCACTTCTCGTGAACAGTAGTAGAGGATCCCAATTTGTATACTGTTTAGGAAGGGTTTTCCGGTTCTATATATTCAGGACACCAGGGAAAAGTTTTAAAAAATGCTTGTCAGTTGCCATGGCGATATTTGTAGAAAATACAGAGAGAAGCTACGTGACGTCAGTGAGAAAGGGACTGAAGCCGAGATACCTGGGTCAGGATATATTACGTTATAGATCCTTCTTAGGATTTATTACAGATAAACTATTTAAGGTCTCTCAAAGAACTCAGTATTTACAGTAGAGTGTGTATAAGAAAGATTGAAATATAACTAAGGTAATAATTCTTCTGATGGAGTTTCACCATACGTTTCTACGTCACATATATTTGTACAGTACTTGTGATATTGTTCACCGTTTGAGCATTATAAGATTTTAAACGCTAGCAGGCGTGTAAGCAAGGTAACACAGGAGCTTGAAAATTTACTGATATTTACGCTTTGTCGAGAAATTAACAGGGCTAGGCCCCACAAGCATTTTACGAATGAACGGTAATCATCACAAATATGGCAAAGTGCTCTGCTTATTTAAGCAAAACATCTTGGACGAGAATTCTTCGAAAGAATTCATTTACAATGTGTAAGGGAATTTACAAACACGCAACTGAGTTTTATTCCATATTAATCTTCGGAGAAATCGACTATGGTGAGATACAGTTCCAAAATAATCATTTCTGAAATTTTATCTGATAAACAGAGTAAGGTGTGCGTCGAGAGAATATGTTGAGTAAAACAGCTTTGTGGCAATTCATAGATAAGTTAATAGGAAATGCTTAGATAACGCAGTATTCAAAGTCAAATGAAATTATGCATATGCACGTAAGGCCTGTAAGCATGCCTACAGAATACAGGGCCGTGGCTTCATCAGAAGAAGAGTTGCATCTGTGTTTTGTAGAGCAAATAGGTTTTTACAAGGTCGAATTGCTAGAATGTGCCAATTTGAATTCAGCATGCTAATTCACGAGGTTTTTTTTCTCTATGAAATGAGAAGAAAAAAAACTTCGTAAATTTGACATTGATATAGAATGATTAAAAGAAAAACACAGAAAAATGAACAGTAAAAATGAATTTATAGAAATACGTATACACACTGAAGATGATCTCAAATGAGAATGAAATTCCTTGGGAAAATAAAAAATATTTGAAGGAAAATTTTGGTATTTTTCTTAATCTTTCTACGGCCCCAAATAAATTGATTTGTGGAATTCAAAGGATTAAAACAAAAATAAACAGACTTAGTATGTCAAAATAATTTAAACAAAATTGTTTGATTATATATATATATATATATATATATATATATATATATATATATATATATATATAGGCAGCATCTTCATTCAAACATGTTTGATTTAATAATATAAACGTATTTATTTTTATATTAATCCTTTCCAACTGTCTAATCAGTTTCTTATGTTAAGATGAAATTCATCAACGAAGTCGCCTTAGACATTATTTACATTATTCGGTTTATTGTCCTTATCTTTGTCGCCATATTTATTACAACGTTTCTGCCGTTGTAAGTTCTGGCCTTCTTCGGGTGGTTGGAATGTCGAACTGAACACTTCATTTCGCTCACTGGGGTAGACTGTTCAGGTTCCATTTGCCATGGCTAATGGATGTCAGTTATTGTAATAAATATGTCGACAAAGATGAGGAAAATAGTCCGAATAATGTAAATAGTGTATTATGAGGATTGTTATTCATATGAGTCTGAATCGGTTGTATAACTTATCTGCGCGAGGAGTATCGACAGGCCGAATTCGATTTCCTTTCTCGTCTACTGAATTCAATTTATACAAATGCCCTTGGGAAATTGATAAATATATTTTTTCTACGCCATCCATGAGTCAAGTAGCTGCGTGGAGCAATATTTTAGATCTTGGAATTTTCCCAACTTTCAATGGTGAACTGATTCGAAGAACGTTGAACCCAGCTCTCCTAGAAGTTTAGACAAGGGATTGATGTGGGAAGGGTTAATTTTTGTTGCACCAAGAGCTGTATAAACCAACTGAAGATTATCCCCACGAATCTCTTGTTTTATATTTCGCCGTGAAGATATTTTCCTTCCTTAATACAGCGCCAGTCACGACTCGAAACACCACTGCTATTATTACAACCTTTAATCTTCCACTGCTCTGAGATCAAAAACAACGTGAGCGGAGTTGGTGTGGATTGAAGCGACCAGCTACCAACAAACAATTGAGCCAGCCTCAGCATTGACCAAGCAGTGTAGCCCTATGGTTAAAACGCTGTCCTAATGGGCTGAGTTGTCCCACTAAACGTGGTTACACCACCAAGTGTAGGCAGCGGCATAAAGAGTTGCAAATAAAGTTATTAACAGTTTTTAATAGTGAGTTTATTTCCATCAGAACTGCATATACCTAAAACATATTTAAAAACAAAATAATTCAAATTTAACGTTCTCACCGACCATACCACTTCATGCGCATATATATATAAATATATATATATATATGTGTGTGTGTGTGTGTGTGTGTAATATAATATACTCGACGTTTTTTACAAATATTTTTTATTGTCGCCATATGAGTTAAAACTGTTTTCACTTAGGGTTTAAAAATGCTTTTATGGTAAACAGAAATAAGCTATATGTCCCATATATCGATTGTCATATCATGTCTTCCATGCGTATCGATACATGATATTAATATAGGCCGTTGTTTATTGTCGTTTTGATGGGACCTATGCCCAACATTTTATCTTATTAACAAAGTACCTCTTCTGCCGGTAGTGGATAATGTTTGTCAATAGTTACTTTTTTTTCTTTTTTTTTCAATATCTGCGGAGTACCACGTTTTCTAGGAAAAGACATTAGACTGAATTCCCGTTGAATTCTCCCGGGATTTTAATTGCCAGTTTTCCATCTCTTGCATTGGCTGACATCGAAGGCTAGAATGCTTACTCTACACTGCTACTTAACCCATGGATAGCGTAGATCCCATTCGCAAGGGCATTTATGCAAATTGTATTCAATAGACTAGAATAGAATTTGAACTTTTCTCCTTTTTCGCTTCGATGACAGTTAAACTACCAGTTCAAACACGTACGAATAAAATAAATCGATTTATGTGCGAGGAAGTGGGATGACCATTTGTATCTTGATTTTCATTCTGTAACTATGACGCCAGTTAACATGGGGCTTTTATCTCCGTTTTCTATAAAATCGTTTTTAAGCTCTAAGGGCAAGTATTTTTTACCTCATAAAACGGCAATAAAAGTTTCAATAAAAGAATATTTGTAAAAATGTAAAGCTAAATGCATTGTATACACATAAGCACCCGCATAATAATGTTAACAAATATTCAGTTCACCAATGAGTATTGCGAAAATTTCAAGATCGGATATATTAATCGCAAAAAAACATCTAGATCCGTAAAAGTTGTTCGAACGTTTAAACTCCATGAGCTTTAAGAATGGCAGAAGGCCAAAAGTACGTATATAACTGCATTTTTTATATATCCAATCGTTCTCTAAAGATAAAAAGGAATCGACTTCCTCCTTCAGTAACTTGCGCTATTTGGCCGTACACGAACTCTCTGAGTAATTACAGTGTAACCCGGATATAAGAGAGTAGTCGGGACCGGAGAAGAAGTCTCTTATATCCGGGTTTCTCTTATATCCGGGTTTGGTCTATTTTGTTTAGGTAAGTATGGGCTCTAATTTGGGACTAGAGAAAATCTATCTTATATCCGGGTTACACTGTATAATGAAAAGCAAAAATTAAATCGAAATTATTAATATACAAAATTAATAGTGGCTGAGGATGATTTGCCTTTAGATAATTTAATTTACATAAAACAATTTCAATTATTGAAAATGCATAAGGTGATCTCAAATATTTTATGGACGAAGCCTAAGATACACCATGATTCCAACAGGTTATATTTTCTATTATTTACTACAACTATTTGTTTGTTTTCTCTGTTGTACCATTATACAATAAGAATGGTCCTAGCTAAGAGCTTCAAGCTTCAATTAGTCGAAGTCATTTTTACCAATTATCTGAGAAAGTGATTGGATTCAGTTGATAGTTAAGGTATTTCTGAACGAGTTTATCTCCATGCATGTCATTCATATAAAAGTCTCAAGAAGACAAGGATATTTAAGAATATGACTTTTGTTTTACGTTAATGCTTTGGTTAAGATAACTATGTTTATAGTAGCCTCAGAAATACAAGGTGCAATGGGTAAATTGTTGCGGTTATATATTTTGAATTTTACGCATGCGCGTTGTTTGCTTTTTATTTTGCCGACTGCACATTATAGTAGGTTCAGTTGGGCACAGTCTGTAAGAAAAAAGAGCACCATGACGTATTTCACAACGCCAGAAATTTGGAAACGGCATTATTACGGCAAACTCTATCTAGGATCTTTTTTATACGAAAATTTCAAGGATTTGGGGTTTTTTCTCTGAGGAGAATGCAGAGGATTTAGAAAGAATTGGATGAGTCTAAAGATTATTACGAAGGTGTTTTGTGTAATCACTTGCGATGGCGACGTTATGTCACCATTCATTTTCCCACAGGGCCACAGACTCAACACGAAAGCTTAGTTAAATTGCCTTGAGGAGTTAGTGCCTTCCTGTGTTAATAGGGAGGGGGTTGCCGGAAGACCCTATGTCTGGCAGCAGGATTCTGCACTATGCCACACGTAGAACAATCACGTGGTCAAGATAAACACTCAGTTGTGGAGCAAGCTGAGTCAATCAAAACTCAAACTTAAGAGAGCTATTTATGGTGCCATGGAGCGTCTCATTGTGCTAAAGTGGGATAGTCCATTGCTTGGGCTGTGATTGCCTGCTGGTACATGAGTAGAGGCATTTCTGTATAAATACCAGCTTGATTCATCAGTTAGTTTGCAGAGTTTGCATTGAGTTACAACCTGCTTTATTTTTGTCTGCCAGCTGGACGCTAGCTGGGACCCTTATGCCGGTAAGTGCTGTTTATTGTCTGGTTATTCTACAGACAACCCAGTCATGGTAATCAGACAATTACAGCGACCACATCACCCTTTACATCTGGTCACCTAACTCCCCAGACTGCAACACCCTTGATTATTATGTGTGACGCGCAGAGAGTAACAAACTCTTTTTAGCCCCAAAGATGAATTGAAGGCAAGGATTGTGGCAACATTCACCAACTTAAACGGGCGAAAAAACAGAAGAAATGCAAGGGATTTCAATTGTTTGGAAGCCATCGAAACCAATACTAATTCTATTGAATAATTTTACTCTTTTGTATTTCAAGATTTTTTTTGCGCAATTATAATAAATATATCTATAAAAATGAGATGTCAATCTTATTTCCATTTTTTTTTTTAGAATTTTAGACCATTATTCTCTTCAACTTTGGCAAAAGTTCAAAGTTAGCAAAGATGAATGCAAAAGAAAGGAATATTTATTTGAAAAATAATTTTGTCCGACAATTTATTAAAGACATTTTAATATTTAACATTCTTTTTATAGATACAAGAATTTGAGTAAATGTTTCCTATAATCAACAATATTAAATAACATTTACCGGCCTGAATGTCCGAGAAATTTTCATAAAAATATAGAAAATATGAATCCCCTCAAAGGACGAATATTTTCTTGAAAATTTTTGAACATTCAGGCTGGTAAATGTTATTTAATACTGAACTTATTATAAACAGAGCATTTATTTAAATACTTGTATTTAAAAAAGAATGTTAAAATAAAATTTTCTTTAATAAAGGAATACATAAACTGTAATAAGTCCTTAAAACTTCCACAATTTGAAAACCGATGAAAATTTAGAATGGCTAAAGATGCTTTCCAGAATTATTATTTCTATTTTTTTTTAAGCGTTTCACCCCAAGCAAGGCAGGAAGCGACTAGCACGCAAGGGGGTTATATAGATTTGGAGCGAGAGCAAATATGAGTGATAGAGGAAAGGATGAAGAGAAGGTTAGTGGATAGATCAGGGCATCTGGAGACGTCGATTGACATTACATTTGAAAATTTGGAGATTATAGCTATCAGGAAAACAAGAAGAAGAGGAGTTCCACAGGCGAAAGGTACGAAACATGAAGCTATTGGAGTAGAAGAGATGGCTACATTTATCAGTTTCGACAGTGAAAGGGTGTGAGCGAGATGCCAGCCTAGAAGAATGCTTAAATTCATGAAATTTGGGAACTAGCGAAAGCAGCTCATCGGAGCAGTTTACATGAAAGTATTTGTAAAAAAGACAGAGGGAGGCGACGGCACGTCTATGAGAGAGCAACTGCAGACGAGATGCCAGATCAGGGCCAATTACATTGCATATCCGTCTCTGGATCTTATCAAGAACCTTGAGACAAACATAAGGGGCAACAGACCATATATGACAGCAATACAAACATGCAAGGGCGAATGGTTGATTTGTAGATTTGAAGGATTGGCTCTGGCGAGAAAAAAAATTTCCTGGCGCGACACAGGGAAACAACTTTCCTTGCGGTGGAAAAGCTATTGATTCAATGTATTTGTTCCATCTCAGATCAGCATAACAATGTTAGACCGATTAGTCGGAAAGAGAAACTCTTAAAATTGAGCGCCATTTTTCTAATTCTGGGGGGGGCAGGGATGGTTCTTTTTTGATTAACAGTGATCATTTTGGTTTTGAGGATCATATTAAATAATCAGCCAATTCCTGCCATATTTTCAATTCACCGATTGGAATTCCTTTTCGAGACGAACGGCCAGGTTAGTTTTGTCAACGACATTAGATTTGTTTTTAAGGCAGGAGTAAATTGTAGTGTCGTGTCGCGTTGACGCCTATTTGGGAATCTATGAAGTCATTAAAAATCGTTGATGAATATAAGGAATAAAAGTTAAAAGTTTAAACAAATTATTGTAAATTTTCTCACTTACCGTCAATATAAACAATGAGTACCAGATTCTCTTTTTTTAATTATGCGTACCAGAAATGTTAACTATGCCTAGTTCTCAGTTAAAAAAAAGTAATATTTTCATTCCTATTATCCTTAAAACTTAATTTATCACAGCTTCTCACTATGCTATCCTCAGCATCCTTCTGTAAAATCAGATTACTGATGACTTAAGCCTCTTTTCCATCTATGGGAAAATTATACAGAAACCACTATAATATGAGGGTGGAGCTGAAAATTTCATAGGCTGACTATGAACAAATGATGCTAGAGCTATGAAATATTGCATGCATTCATTTAAGCTCTACTTAATAATTGCTTTGTTTCCTTCCAGGTAAACTGATATCCGACTGCTCAAAGAAGACTTCAAATGTGGCAAATTCTCATGAAAATAGACAGAATTTGGCACCGTATGTCCTTAAACCTACATCAAATGGGTTTTTACTTCAAAGTGACAGCCATGAAGAAGAAAATAAAAAATACATCAGGAGAGAGGCTCCACGTTTATCAAAAATGAATATATCGAAAGCTGAATTTAAGAAGGAAAGGTTTAGTCTTCTCTTTCCCACACGTCCTCCAATTTATACAATGGAAAAATAATGATCGTTTTCACTATATATATGATATATTGACAAATGATTGAAACTAAATAGCCAATTGATTTTTATTTCAAAATCCAGTGTTTAAATAATGATATTTCAAAATAAACTTGAATTTTTAAACAGATGCTAATCCTAAGCCATCTTCCTTTATTTTTCTTTATCTAAAGTTTTAGCAGTCTGATCTCATCACGGAAAAATCTTACATTGTTTAAGGAAGATCCAGCTGGTTTTCCTGTATCATTTCTTTCACCTAGAATGAGTGCTAGTCCATCATCATTTCTTATAACAAAAAATAAAATATAAATATAGAAAAACAAACTTTCAAAAAATTTTGATTATTTCAAAGAGACCAATGCCGTTTCATCTGCAGAAAATCGAAGTTTTTTATCTTGATTTGTCAAAAAATAATTTTGTTTCTTGAATTTCTTCTGTTTTTTTGAAGACATCAATGGAAGGGCTCTGCCAATTTCTTAGACAGTTATGATTTAATAAAGATTCAAAATGTAACACCCAGGATATCTTTGACGAAAGTGTCCTTGTAAAAGGACAATTTTCCTGGTTTAAATGGAAAATGCGTGACTATGGTTTTTGAAATAATTTAAATTGTATAAATTTTAACCAAATTCTGATTTGGTATAATTCTTTGACTATCATCTGTTTTATTATAAATGAAAAAATAATATATATTTCAAAAACATGATTTTAAGTATAATTCAATATGTGCTGTCCCAAAATTTTTTTTAGGCAACAGGATGAAAAAATCAAAAAGGTATTTTTCACTGCAACGAAAATTAGTTTTCTTCCCTATTGTATGTTCAACCTATAAAAATATGTTAAAAAATGAACCATATTTGATCACTTTCCATAAGAGTATCTTTGTCAGGCTATGAAATTTTTAGCCAACCATCGTATATGAGGATTGATATTACATAAGATCTGGATATTCTTATCATTTATTCCCTCAAATTCTCTCTCGGTTTTATGGCTTGTTTTGCGTGACTATGGAACTGTTGTCTTTCCCGGTTTTTACACCCCACCATTCTTACTTTTTTTTTCGTTCCTCTATCATCTGTTCTCAACATGGAAAAAATTCTTTTCGTTTTTCCTACAGTATCAAAGTGACATAACATATCTGAATTTATATATATATATATATATATATATATATATATATATATATATATATATATATAACAGACTTAAAAATAAAACGGAACACCAATGGGATCCGGACACTTTTGAAACATTCCGTCCGGAATGAACGTTTTTCAATCCAGGTTCCGTCCGGTCTATGTCAAAAAATTTTGTCATATTTATTCACTTTTCATAAGAGATATCTTTGTCAGCCTGATGAAGTTTTCAAAATTGTTCCTTCATAAGAATGAGAGAATTATGTACTAAAAAATATTCTTATCATTTGTTCCCTCAGGACAATTGTTGTTTCAATGGCTGCATTTATGTGACTATGGCTTTGAAAATTTGTACACTCAAATATTCTTCTAATACTGGCCCCTTCTCGTTATCATCTGTTCCGTCATAGAAATATACCAATGGGATATATTTGTTCTATAAACCGATGGAATTCTTGCGGATGGCCTGGACTGAAACAAATATTCCGTCCTTAAACATTATTTAGTCATAAACCATATATAGACATATATTTGTCAATATGAACGGTGAGAATAATGGATTCAAAATCGGATTGACATCGACGAACCAACTTTCCAGTCAAATCCATTACAAACAAAAACTTACTTAAATGTCAGAAACGAATTGATTCTTCTTCTCCCTCCAACTATGGATAAATAGCAATTTTAACTATAATCTGGGTTCTATATTTTATAAAAAAATGGCAATAAAAAAAGACAGAATATAACAATAAAATAATTAAAACCCGGAATAAAAGGTGGATGGACGGCAGAACAACCGTGATTCAACTCCTGCCAAAGCAGAATAATTAACCTGGAAAATGAAAATATTTATTCCTAAACTGCTTTTTTTTTATGGGGATTTAGAACGTTTCAAATACGTAGTTCTCCATATTTCCAAGAAAGGCTCGGAGAAAACGTGCTCAAAATCAATTTCTCTTATTTCTTTTTAAATGCCGACGACGACGATAAATTTGTTGCTTATGATAATTTTCAGCAAAATTATAGGAGGATTAAAATTAATAAGACCTAAATTTAAAATTATTAGTAATCTAAAATTTTTTTTTTTCTTAACATTGGGCTTCTAGGTACCTCCACGAGATTGCTAAAAAAAGTTCTATAGCATGATGAAAAGACGTTAAACTTGACGAAAACAAAATTTTTTCGTCTTTTTGTTTTGTAAGAGGAAAGGTCAAAGTATTTTTTGGGGTTTTTTTTTCCACTTTTGTCGTTCTTCCACGTCCAACTTTTGGTTAAAAATCTAGTTTTTTGAGTCAGCAAATTGACCATTTTTTTTTTTATTTAAAAAAAAAAAGAAATTTGACTTTTGAAATTTTTTAATATCAATTATCATTTTTTCAAAACTTATTTTAAGAAAATCAGAAATTATAATGTTTATTTAAAATATTTTGAACCAAACTTAACTTAATTTTTGTTCCAAAAATCTATTTGAAAATAAAAACAAAATGTCATAAACTTTTTCTCTTGACATGTGATGAATGATATATTTACGAATTCCATGAGGCTAATTTGTTCTACGGAAGGATGAAAAGTGAAATAATTTACATTTAAGTGAACAAATTATTTATGCCCGTTATTTTTGAGAAAGAAAAAAATTCAGTCTGTAGTTTTTTTTTTTTTTTTGTAATTAAATTCACCTTTACGTTTATGATGCTTTATGGGAAAAATATTGTAAAGAAAAAGAAAATCGGACTGTTAAGAATGACATTAAATTTCATATTTCTTAAGAAAGGTATCTAATTTTTATAGGTACCTTTCTTATGAAATTTTATCATAGAATTCTCCGCATAAAATACTATAATTTTTTATGTACATTTATTAATTACTATGATATTTGTATTTCCATTTATTTTATTATTAATTTTGATATTTCATTTATGGAAAAATATCATAACTGAGATTAATATAAAAATAAGATCATATAAATTTCATAAGATGATACTGATACTTGTAGGTACCCTTCTCAGTTGAAATTGAAAAATCAAATTAACTTCTCCACACGTGTTTCACAAAAGTAAAGGCATTGACAGCGGAGAACAATGCTTAATTCAAATAACGCAACTTAATTATATTCTGGTTGGTCTTCCGTACTTTATAATTACAGCCCGATTATAAACACAAATTACATTTCTTAATTACTGTGGATATTCTGATTAGTCAAAATGATACAATCTACAACTCGCTAAAAAAAGATCTAAGAAGACTTAGAAAACATGATGCACCTTTTAACTAATTGTATAATATTTTAACAACTTAAATGTAAAAATCTATTATAATTAAGAAATAACAAATAATTGTATTAAAAATCATTTTTCATTTTTGCTTTCAGAAAATATTGTCCATATTCATAAAAACAACTAAAAGCAAATAAAAATATTTGAAATAAAATAATATCTTTGTTTTATTGAACTTTGTATGTTAGAATTCAGAGCTGATTTTCAGGTACTGCGTATCCAATTAAAAACAAAAAAACATGATTTGCATTCCTCAAAGCCCTGTGCTTTTAATTATTGTAATCACTAAAACCGATGCGATCAATTTCTAGCGTTTTCATAAAATTAGTTATGGGGGGTAATAAATATTTTAAAAAAATATTTCTACCATAACTTTAATAAAAAAAAAAAACATATTTATAATAATTTCGATCATCTGTGAATAGTTCCTGAAAATTTTCTTAATATTCGACAATTATTTATACTTTTGCAAGATTTTTCAAATTAATGTGTGTCATACCAAAAAAAAACGTGTTAAAAATTCTCTATGTTATTTTACTAGTTCCGGTTATACAAAGAGAAACAAGGATTTTTTTTAATCAAAATTTAGAATGTTCTAAATAGAAGGAAAAATTTTTTAAAAAATAATTAAAAAAAATTTGGTCTTTCCTCTTAATAATAACATAAGCATTTAGACGATAAAATTCATCGCCTATCGGGTTTCAAGTTTGTCCTCATAAGCCAAGTGGAATTCATATATACGAATGCGTCGCTAAAGATGGTGGAAAAATTCTCGTCTCCTTTTGCCGCTCAAGAAAGTACCTGACTCTTTCTACCTTGCTTTATCATAACAAGAGCCAAATCAGACACCCAAAATTTTATCATTTCCCCACAAAAGGCGATAAAGTCACTAAAACGCAAGGGGTTACTGAGATTGAAAGAAGCTGAGAAGATTTTAATGAAGAGAAAGAATAATAAAAGAAGAAGATTCAAAAAGGCAGAAAATGGCGACTGACGTCCCATTTAAAATTTTTAAAATAATCGTCGACAGAAAAACAAGAAGAAACAATGTTTCACAAGCGAGAAGTCTAGGTGAAGAAAATATTAACATAAAACTTAAGTTTACATCCAGCAATTTCAAAAGTAAAATGATGATACCAATCTGCCAATCTAGAACTGCGCTTAAATTCGTGAAACC
>CAHIKZ030003068.1:130000-142314 GCA_903632075.3 Acanthosepion pharaonis | reverse complement strand
TACAGAAGGATGTTGAGGATGCCATGGAACGAATATGTGAGCAACGACGAGGTTTTAGGAAGAAATGGAAACAAAAAGGGAGTCTTATATTAACATCAGGAAGAGACACGCTGAAGTTTCTACAGAAGGATGTTGACCATGAAGGAGCAACGTTTTAGAGGATACCATGGAACGCTGAATTTCTACAGAAAGGATGTTGAGATACCATGGAACAACGACGAGGTTTTAGAAGAAAATGAAACAAAAGTGAGTCTTATACTTAACATCAGGAAGAGACAGCTGAAGTTTCTACAGAAGGATGTTGAGGATACCATGGAACGAATATGAGCAACGACGAGGTTTTAGAGAATGGAAACAAAAGGAAATACTTAAAAGGAAGGAGTTGAAACCTCTTGTTGAGGATACCATGGAACGAATGTGATGGCGGGGGTTTTAGAAGAAAAAACAAAAGGTTGAGAATGATGACATTTGAGGGAAGAGAAATGAGCAACGAAAGGTTTTGAAGAAACTTAAAAGGAATACTTATCAGGAAGAGACAGCTGAAGTTTCTACAGAAGGATGTTGAGGATACTATGGAACGAATATGTGAGCAAAGACGAGGTTTTAGAAGAAATGGAAACAAAAAGGAAACTTATACTTAACCTCAGGAAGAGACAACTGAAATTTCTACAGAAGGATGTTGAGGATACCATGGAACGAATATGTGAGCAACGACGACGTTTTAGAAGAAATGGAAACAAAAAGGAACTTATACTTAACCTCAGGAAGAGATGGCTGATATTTCTACAGAAGGATAATGAGGATACGACATTTAGGAAATGGAAACAAAAAGAATATGGAAAGCAAGGAGATTGAAGGTTTAGAGAAAATGGAAACAAAAAGGAAACCCTATGAGGGATTGAACAAATGGAAGAGAAGAGTGCAAAAAAGGTCTGAAATTTCTACAGAAGGATGTTGAGGATACCATGGAACGAATATGTGAGCAACGACGAAGGATGTTTAGAGAAATGGAAACAAAAAGGAAACTTATACTTAACATCAGGAAGAGACAGCTGAAATTTGGACAGAAGGATGTTGAGGATACCATGGAACGAATATGTGAGCAACGACGAAGTTTTAGAAGAAATGGAAACAAAAAGGAAACTTATTTTTAACATCAGGGAAGAGACAGTTGAAGTTTCTACAGAAGGATGTTGAGGATACCATGGAACGAATATTTGAGCAATTCACGAGGTTTTAGAAGAAATGGAAACAAAAAGGAAACTTATACTTAACATCAGAAGAGACAGTTGAAATTTGTGCAGAAGATGTTGAGATTGGAACATATGTCGACGATATTTTAGAGCAAACGACGAATAATCCCATCAGAAATGGAAACAAAAGGAGTCTTATACAAAACATCAATAAGACAGTTGAAATTTCTGATAAGGATGTTGAGGATAAATGTAAAATTGTAAGATTTTTTATGCAGAGACAATGAACGAAGAATTTAGAGAAAATGGAAAAAAAAGTGATGGTTCCTCAGTTTATACAGAAGCAGAAAAGTTTGTCATCATGGATGATTTGACATTAAGAACATTGTCTTTTTGACGTAAAAGTTGAAATTAAAAATTGCAATTAAAAAGAACAACTGTTATTTTTCTATTATTCAGGATTGGAATTCTTTTAAACATTTTAACTTAAAATATTTAAATATGTCAACCTCGATTGGAATTAAAATATTTAAAAAATCTGTTTAAATAAAAAAAAATATATTTAATTTTATTGAAACATAAAATACAGTTTTTGCCACGGCCTTTGAAAAAAAAAAATCTAGAAATAAAATTCTACTTCAAAGTTGTTTCATGCAAATGTCGAAATTCATTGTCCAAAATTAAAAGGGTTTTTAAAAAACATTTTCTTTCATTTACCCAATATACAAACATTCCGAAAAAATGAAGAGGGGATCTGAGAAAAAAAAAATGCCGGAGACTAAAGATTCAAAATCAAAAAATACAAAATAATTAAACAGTTTGGCGGTGATCCTCAAACATATTTTCTAGATCCTGGGTGAGGGATAAACTTTATATGCAAAGCCTCATTTTGGGAGATTTCCAGATTTGAGGAGCGTGGAATATCAATTACTAAAACATGTCCACAATCCGAAGCAAGCCCATCCTGGATAGAATAAAAGGTTTTATTAAATTTGGAAATCCCACATATCTCAGAGATGTCGTACATAAAATTGACTCTTCCGGGAATGGAAATGACCAGAAATTGGTGAAAAGGATCAGATGGAAACATCTCTTTTTTACTGAAACATAAGGTCCATACCCTTCTAGGAGGCATGTCCTTTGATCATGATTATGGAAAAAGAAAGGAAAAGCAAAATTACTGTCGAAACAAAGACCCCAAACCAGTAATATAATTTTGAAAAGAAGAAAGGTTTGAAAGATTTTTGACAAATCAAAATTTGTACCCCACTAAATGCTTCCGGTAGCAACCCTCTGACCAGGTGATTTTTTTTTTAGAGGATTAAACCAGCCCAAATTAATCACTAAACGAAAAAAACATTGCTGGCTCAAGGTACTTTGGCAGTAGGATATTTTATTTTTTCATTTCGAAGAAGTCAATCATATATATAACTGTGTAATCTAATCTTCAAAGCTGTCCTAAAGTTTAGCATAACCATCTCTTCAAACAATTGTTCCTGGTCCACCCTTCAAAGGAAATCAGGCTCTGATAAATTTTCTCGTGGTTTTGGGAAGGTAACTAAATGAGACCCTTTTTTCGGAGTGGTATAAAATATAAAATCCCCTAATATTTTGAGAAAATGAAACCCTTTAAACTTCAACAAAAACAACATATAATATATTTGGTTCAATTATAGATAAAAAATTTTCATTATTTTTATATATATAAAAATAACTAATAATATATATATCTAGTAAAACAAATTGTATATTTTAAAAGCAAAAAATGACCAAAATACGTTATATATGTATTTCCCGATATTCAAGAATGGGGCTCAACAAATAAACCCGAGGTATTTTTCTACCAAAAACTTCAAGCCAGCATTCAGGTATGACGATTGCAATAACGTACGCAGGGTTAAAAATTGTCTTTCGTTTAAAAAAATTTCAAGAACAAAAAATGAAAACAAAATGCAGAAAAATTTGAGAATGACATTAGAACAGAAAGAATCATCATGCAACAGCAATTAAAAAATCCTTGTTATGTTATTTGTTTTTATCATATGTTGTATACTTAATTTAACGAATTTTCATTAACATTGCATAATTTATTTCTTTTCCTTAAAAATCAATTCTGTTATATCTCACTCACCTAGCTTATTTTGTTTACTATAAAACATTGAAAATAAATGTTAGACCTGATTTCAGTTCTTTTATTTTAATCTAACTCCACATATCCGGACTTTTGTAACCAATTCCTCATAACCGGAAAGCCTTCTTAGTCCGGTTGTCAAGGATTCGACTTTAATAAAGAAACTGGCACCAAACAAGTTTGTTTCAAGTGTACTCGATGTCAGATTTTATATTGTTAGTCAATATTTTCACAATAGAAATGTAATTTGATCAACCAATTTTGTTGATGTTTCCACTTTATAATCTTATTTATATGAGTAATAAATATTGTGAGCTTCCATTCATAATATCAGTCCTTCTTTAATATATAGATAATAGTTTGTTCGTGCGAATGTCAAGTTTTATTATGCAAACAAAGTGCAACATGAATTTTATTTATAAATAAACCTAAAAGATCTAAGACACAGAAACATCTCTTTTATTACCATAAGATTCCACAAATGGCATCAAACATTAAAAAACAAGGAAAGATGAAGTAATAATGTCCAGATTTCATATCGGACACTCCGTGATAACACATTCTTATATTCTAAAACAAGAGCCACCTCCAATCTGTACGGCATGCCAAGAATTACACACAAAAGAAGATATTAAGGAATTGTTGAACTTCAGCCAAATCCGTTTAAAAATACTACTGAACAACCAACATGAAAGAACTCTTTCATGACATTAATCCATATAATATTTCTTGAAGAATCAAACTATTCCAAAATATAACTTCAACAAATCTACAACATAAAAAAGCGCATATCACCGCCTCTAGTAAATATGCCCACACAAAATCGTATCTACAGAAAAGCTGAGTATCATCTACCATTTAGTCAACTGTGAAAGCAGAATAACATATATCATATTTTCATTACTTCAAATCTCCCCCCAAAATTAAATTTTGGTATTAAATGACCCATGAGATGTTGATATGCCGTTAAATCAAATCAGATCAAGATTTCACGAACCTGAATAAATTATTTTATGATTTTACATGTTAGTATTGAATTGTGGTTATTCCACAATCTTCACCAGTCTTTTAATCATTTTTACTTTTTCGATTTATTGCTAAAGATTTTTTTATATCCTCAGGTACATTTCTAATAATGGATTACGAGTTTTCTATCGTATTAATATCTGGAGAGATACGGTGCTATTCTATTCATTTTCTGTCTTTGAAGATATCGCACAGGCCAATTGTGTGCTGCTTGGGGCGGATATGTCTCTTTTCGACTCATCTGCCTAATGATATTTACGCCTAAATCAATATAACGAACCCGACTGGAATTCGAACACGGGTCTTCGCTTTCTCATTTGAAGACGTTACCCTTTACACCACCCTCACATCTAAGCTTACAATACCTGCTATTCCTAAGCGGTCATTCGCTCTTGGTACTTATCAGTCTCGACATTGTTTAATTTCGATAACCGGATGAAAACCAATGTTTCAACGTGATGTAGACGTAGAAGAAGCCATGACAGCAATTGGCAAAAGGAAAAAAAGAAAATGAATGAAAAGAGAAAAAACAAAGAGACGCAGGTGTTTTAACCTCACTTTTCGTAGTTTTCCCTCTGTATTTTCATGGGTTTTCCTCTCTTTTCATAGTTTTCCGTCTCTTTTCAACGTTTTCTCTCACTTTTCATAATTTTCCCTCTCTTTTCATGGTTTCCCACTATTTTCATGGGTTTCCCTCTCTTTTCATTGTTTTCCATCTATTTTCATAGATTTCCCTCTCTTTTCATGGTTTCCCACTATTTTCATGGTTTCCCCTCTTTTTCATGGGTTTCCCTCTTTTTCATTGTTTTTCATCTATTTTATAGATTTCTCTCTCTTTTCATGGTTTTCCCTCTTCTTTCGTGGTTTTCCTCTCTTTTCATATTTTTTCCTCACTTTTCTCTCTTTTTCATGGTTTCCCCTCATTTTTCAAGGTTTTCTTCTTAGCATTTTACCAACGACTGTGGATTCTTCTTTGCTTTTTTGCCCCTGATGCCTGTTTTTATTCCATTTCTTATGAATACTCTCCAACGGGATTTTTCGAATGATTAAGCATCCTCGATTCTAGATCACGATTATAAAATCAAAGTGGGATAAGTAAATCAAGAAATATTCTTATATATAAAATAACCTGAGAAGAAAATATATAACGTACGGAAAAATTGTTTATTTCATTTTTTATGTTCTATATTTCACAGATGTTTTTACACCCTAATTATTAAATAAAACAATCACTTTAGTTTCCTTTCTTGTGCAAATTAATTGAAACAACCGCTTTAGTTTCCTTTCATACGGTCAGTTTTAGACCTACTGGAGTGTCAAGGTGTAATCGATTTCTATTTTTCCTCAGATTAGGCCATTTGCAGTAGTGTACAGTAATATTAATCTATTTTCGGGGTGTATGATGAAATTTATTTGGCCTTGAAAAATATTTCGTCATCCGTGATTGCATCAGATTTATGATTTAGTTCCTTTCTTATGTCCTTTTACCACAGAGACCGACCATGCCACACCCAAAAAAGTGAATTATCCCTATTCCTTTCGTATTCCAAGAGTATGGAGGAAGTTCCTTTTGACAACTTCTCCCCATGAAATGCTGCTCTGTGGAACAGACTCCCGGAAGAAAATTTTACCAATCGCTATAATCTTCACCCCTTCAAGTCTAGGTTATCTGTCCTGCATAACTCCATGAACTTCCTGTCTTTCCTTTCGCTCATACAGAACCATGCAATAACACTCTACCTTGAGTGGTTTTTTGGCCTTATGGGAATATTTGTATAAAATAACAAAAAAATCTTCTTGCTTCATTACAGTGCTTCATTACGGTGTTGGGGTTAGATGCGTTCCTTGAAAAGTAAACGAATAAAAACTACGAAATATCGAGAGAGACTTTGATGCTTTTGTGTTAGAAATTGTGTCAGGCTCGGGGTGGAAAAAGGCAAAAACTAGTATATGAGCCAGTGGGTAAGGTAGGTGAGCCTTGTTACTGCTGAAAAGGAAAATAAACGGTTTTCAGAAAGACAAAAGAGTCACAAGATGGTATCAGAAGTGACGGATTTGTAGGAGTGTTTAGCAAAATGGAGGATGCAAGCTGGCGGGAAAATGAAAGTAATATCTTATGGAAAGAGACGTGAAAAAAAGATAGAAGAGAAGGATTGGAAGAAAGAGGGGGTAGGATTGGCATGGAATTTGGGGCTTGTGGGGGCGTTGTTTAGGAGAGGGCAATGAAAAGGACAGAACTCAGCTGAATCATAGAAATGGCAGACATCCCATCAAAAATTAGAAAAAATAGCAGTAAATACTAAGATAATAACAATCGCTTTATTTTTTAATTACAATCACATACATAGACACACACGCGAGTAGATGTTTAAGTTAAAATATGAAATTAATCTCTATTAAATAAATACATTAATATAAATTAATATAATTAAAGCATGAAAAAAGGAAATAATATTAAATTAATATATATATTTATATAGAATTAAATTAAATTAAATTCTGTTTAATTTTCAAGTGAATTTTTGATTCCAAAATTCGCTTGAAAATGAAACAGAACTAGAGACTTTAATTTAATTCTATTATTGAATTGGAAGTTTTTAGCTTCTGCTTTAGAAACATGGTAATTCCAGTGTAGCGAGGGAACCATATTTTAAATAAGTAAATTTATAATATTTATGCTCTGTAGATTTGAATTGTGCCTTGTTTTGTAAAAATAAAAATATTAATAAGAACACCGGATTATATATTTTACTGTTCTTTCTCTTTATTATAATATATATATATATATATATATATATATATATATATATATATATATGTGTGTGTGTGTGTGTGTGTGTGTATAGGTATATATATATATATATATTAGGATATTACATTATTGCATCGAAAACTTGCGATTTTGACATGTTTTCGATGTAATATCTAAAATAAATAATATTACTCTACTTTTTGTATTGAACCCTCTTTTAAATTAAATGTTACAAACTTTGGAATTGTACACTATTCGTTCTCGTCTTACCGGGATATATATATATATATATATATATATATATATATATATATATATATATATATATATATATATATATGTTTGTGTGTGTGTGTGTTATTCGGTATCCCCTCATGCGGGGCAGTAAAGCGACTACAACACAAAGGGTTAGTGGGGGTGGAAGAAGTAGAAAACAGAAACAATAATAATGAGTAGGAAGAGCAAACAGTAATCTGGAAGACAGTAGATAACAATTGATATTGCATTTAAACTTTTGCAGATTGAAGTTGGCGGGAAAGCATGGAGCCGGAAGTGAGTTCCCCAATCGAAAAGTGCGAGAAAAGAAAATGTTAGCATAGAATTTATGGTTACGTCCAGCCAGCTCACTTGTAAGTTGATGAGATCTCGACGCTAGGCTAATATTGTTCTTAAATAGAAAAATAATAATAATAAAATAATTAATTGTATTAGATAATTTAAATAATATGACAAAAAAAATAACAATGAATTATTATCAAAAAATGAAACAAAATGAAAAGAACTTAAAAAATAAAATAGAAAGTAAGCATAGCTGGCCATTCATATTCGAGAATACCCGTCTTTTAGGGCGGTTAATTAATCCCTATTGCAGACGCTTGCGCAGGCGCATTTTGCTTATTCAACACCCACAAAGCCTACCTGTGGTTTATACTGCAACTATGCTGAGCAGACCTTAGTTACAGTTTCTGGGAAAGAACGTGTTTTCTAGGGTGATCAACTATTTGACCACGGCCAGCACGCTCAAGCCCTCGGTGCCCAAGTGTTCCATCTTTTACAAGGCTTGAGAATGGTTTTCAGTCACTGCGCCATGGTGAGATTCGAACCAGGGTCTCATATAACGACTGAAACGCCGTGAATATGGCAGCGAAGATGAGGACAACAATCCGAACAATGTAAATAGTGTAAATAATTACAATAACTCATCTAAGAAATATAGACAGATTATTTAAATATTAGACCCTTTGCAGCTCTGTTGTCGAGCTGTTTTGCATATTCACTTACTTGTAGCTTGTAGCACAAGGTGTACGACCCGTTTTTGCTTCCAGGTACCATACTATTGGTAGTGTTAAATTTTTTAAGTCAGGGCCTTCTGGAGTTATTTGCGTGATCCAGTTCAGATTGCCAGGATTTTCAAGAGGGAGTGGGGTGCTTAACTTCCTTGCTAATACTAGTCCATATACTCCCTAGTCTAACACGGGAGCATTCTGTACATAATCGTTTCACTCCAAGCAAGGCGACAATGCCACTAAGACGCAATGGGGGTTATAGGGGGTGAAAGTGAATGAGAAAATTGAAAATAGGGAGCATTGAGGAAAGGAATTGTTCAAGAAGACAGAAGATGGCGATTGACGTTGCATTTAACACTTTAGTAAGAAATCGGGAGTTCCACAGGTTAGAAGTGCGAGAAAAATACTGTTATACTAAAAGTGGCGTTTCCATCTAACTGGTTCAACAGTAAAACGGTTAGACCTAGTTGATAATCTAGTAGTACGCTTAAATTCACGCAGTCTGGGCACCAGGAAAAAATTGTTCCAGTAGTCGCCATGTAAATATGCGTAGAGCAGACAGACCGAAGCCACGTCACATCGTTGGGAATGTCACTGCGGGTGAGATGTCTTGCCAGGGTGGATTGTATTGCAGACCCCTTTTTCTGGATTTTGTCCAGAAACACGGGATGCAGCACTAGACAAGATACGGCAACAGTATTCAATACACGGACAAATGGTAGATTTATAAATGTGTAACATTGCCTGGCATAGATAACCTTCTTCTGGGGGTTAGCATAGGCCTATGAAAACACTAGTTTTCGTCCACGAGGATGCACGGCAAATTTCGTGACCTATTTCACAGCCCCCCCAAAGAAAAAAAACAAAAAAAAACAAACAAAAAAACCCCCAAAAAACAAAAACTACGTCATTGACGCCGGCAAATGCAGTACATGACTATTTAATCTTGAATTCATTTTTTTTTTTTTTACTAGAATCTATGCCCGGCTACAACTAATTTTCGAGCACACCCATTCGTCAGGGTGGGGTTGCAAAATCTCTAGTAGGGACGCTTGCCCAACCCAGTGTGCACTTGTGGTTTATAAGCTGTAACTAAGCTGAAAGGTCCTTAGTCACAGTTTCTTTGAGAAAGCGCATACTCGTGCATGGCCAATTTTTTGAACGCTTAAACCTCGGTCACGATGAATTGTGATCAAAGTTTCTCGATGGTTCCACCTACCCAACATCACCGACAAGGTTTGGCATTACCCGGCGTACGGTTTTCAGGTACTTTTCCCCCTAGCCAGTATTCTCGTGAATTCGCCTTCTTCACAAATCGACTATAGTGAGATTTGAATCTGAAACGATGAATAATTAAAGCTCTATCTCCCCTGACATATAAACATGAACATTTCCAGACCGTAAGATTCCCATTTAAACAGACAGCATAAAATTATTTATTGCGAGAACTCTTGAAAATCCAGACCCCGAAGCATTTGAATCTTTTTGTAACTAGGTTAATCCGGCATTGGGAATTCCAGAAAATTGCTCTACGAATCAACTACATTAAGAATAAAACATGTGATCACTGTGTGGAGATATAGAGATAAATAAAAGTAGATATGATTGAGTTGGAAAGGTAACCTACTGAGAATTGTGCAAGTTACTGAAACGTCACCTTGAAATCCATGCTGTGCATAAAGCAGAATCTAATAATCATCAGGGATGTTATGAGTTTCTCATCTGCATTGTTTCCGAGCCTGCATATCTGCTCAGGCCTATTTGTATTTATTTAGCACTCACATAGTTTATATTGCACTATACTAAAAGGACGTTATTTACAATTCAAGTATATGCCCTGCCTAAGCAACATACAGTTTTGAATTTACAGTTATCTTTCTCCTAAACTGGTTGCCAACCAAGACAAGAAGCATTGACACATTTAAAACCATATTTAATAATTATTAATCAAATTAACATGAAACATTGTACTGTATTCAGCGTCATCATCACAGCTCTTTCGATTTGAAGGAAAACTAAAAACCCATAGAATTTTCATCTTCAGCAAGCCCATTTGCTCAGGCCCATTTGTATTTGTTCAACGCCTTCAAAGCCAACTTGTAGACATACAGCAACTATGCTGAACGGCCATTATTTTCAGTTCAAGTATCTGGTCATGGTTATATACTGTTTTGTATTCAGTGTTTTCCTTTTCCTAGACTGGTTGCCAAATAAATCAGCCCTACTCATGCCTGGAGGTAGGGAAGAAGAGATGGATTCATACCTGGAGGTAAGGAAGAAGAGATGGATTTATACCTGGAGGTGGGTAAATAAGAGAGGGCCATACCTGGAGATAGAAAAGATACAGATGATTTCATGCCTGGAGGTAGGTAAAGAAGAGGGAGTCATATCTGGAGGTAGGAAAGGAGAGATGGATTCATACCTGGAGGTAGATAAAGAAGAGGGAATCATACCTGGAGGTTGAAAAAAGTGATTTCATGCCTGGAGGTAGGTAAAGAAGAGGGAGTTATACCTGGAGGTAGGGAAGAATAGATGATTTCATACCTGGACGTAGGTAAAGAAGAGAGAATCATACCTGGACGTTGTGTAGAAGAGATGATTTCATGCCTGGAGGTAGGGAAGAAGAGATGATTTCATGCCTGGAGGTAGGTAAAGAAGAGGGAGTTATACCTGGAGGTAGGGAAGAATAGATGATTTCATACCTGGACGTAGGTAAAGAAGAGAGATCATACCTGGACGTTGTGTAGAAGAGATGATTTCATGCCTGGAGGTAGGGAAGAAGAGATGATTTCATGCCTGGAGGTAGGTAAAGAAGAGGGAGTTATACCTGGAGGTAGGGAAGAATAGATGATTTCATACCTGGACGTAGGTAAAGAAGAGAGAATCATACCTGGACGTTGTGTAGAAGAGATGATTTCATGCCTGGAGGTAGGGAAGAAGAGATGATTTCATTCCTGGAGGTAGGTAAAGAAGAAGGAGTCATACCTGGAGGTAGAGAAGAATAGATGATTTTATACCTGGACGTAGATAAAGAAGAGAGTCATACCTGGAGGTTGTGTAGAAGAGATGATTTTATGCCTGGAGGTTGGGAAGAAGAAATGATTTCATGCCTGTAGGTAGCCGAAGAAGAAATGGATCTATACTTGGAGATAGGGAAGAGATAGATTCATACTTGGGGGTAGATCGGAAGGTATGGAAGAAGAGAGATTCATACCTGGACACAGGGAAGGAGAAATGGTTTCATTACTGGAGGTAGGGAAGAAGAAATGGATTCCTACCTTGAGCTAGGGAAGAAGAGATGCATTAAGACGTTTCTCAAGATTATTTGTGCAAAAATAAACGTAACTAGAATTCGAAATCGGCTTGGCTATTTCTCGTTTCGAGCCTCTAATCATTGCACCACATGCACATCCAAAGACTCTGTGATAAAGAATGACAGAATTCTATGTAATTTTGAAATTCCAAACAAGCCTGATAGCTGATCTCTCATATATGTTTAGATTATTTCTGCTAAAACCTGATTTCTTTACAAACATCTTAACATAAAAACGAATTTAATTTTAATTTTATTATACTATTTCTACAAAAAACGTAAACGCATACTGAGCACCCTAATAATTGAGTTTGTGGACATCCATTCGTAAGGCGACTTTGTGCGCGCATGCGTGTGCATTCTACTCTTCTGAAGAGGATTCAGTCGGCGTATTTTTAGCCCAAACCGACAGGGTAGATAGATGGTTTTTGTCGAAATCAAATCGTGGACGAATATGATACGGATGTCGTGAAAAAGGTTTTGCAATTTTACGGCACTTCCGGTCAAGAGTAAACGCTATCAGAGCAAATTAAAAGTGCGAAATTGCAAACTACCGTGGAAATTTGTTACTTTTCTCGGCTTTCGGGCCAGAATCTGGAACGCTGACGGAAAT
>CAHIKZ030003068.1:85000-127500 GCA_903632075.3 Acanthosepion pharaonis | reverse complement strand
GACAGAAATAATAAAGGAAATCTACAACATTGGGGACGTACCGAAGGATCCAAGCAGATCTATTTTCATAGCACTACATAAGAAACAAAGCGCAAACCTAATAATCAGCCTAATGAGCCACGTCCCAAAACTCATCATCCGTATTCTGATGAATAAAGCACGCAGCAGAATCAAGCCAAAGGTAGGACAAGAACAGTGCGGGTTCGTCAAAGACACGGGAACGAGGAACGCGATATTCATGCTTAGAATGTCATCGGAAAGAGCAATACAGATGCAGAAGGACGTGTATCTATGTTTTATAGACTACGCAAAGGCATTTGACAATGTACGCCACAAGGACCTGCTAAAACTGATCGCCAACCTTGATATATTCGGGAAAGATATCAGAATAATCAAGAACCTATACTGGCAGAAAACGGCATGCACTCGCATCGAGAATAAGCTCAGAGAATATAAAGAATAGAAAGAGGCGTAAGGCAATGATGTGTCTTCTCACCGGACTTATTCAACCTATACAGCGAGGCAATTCTGAGAGAATTGGAAATCCTACCAGGATACATCATTGTCAGCCACAACTTTACCAACATAATATACGCAGATGACACAGTACTGATAGCAGATACGACAAAGGAACTACAAAACCTAATACAGAAGATAGCGAAGGAGAGCAAGAAGAAGGGACTAAGCATAAACTACAAAAAGACAGAATGCATGGTCATCAGTAAAAGGATGAGCCCGAAATGCGATTTTCAGGTCGGGGACACTAAAATCTAGAAGGTGGGAAAGTTTAAGTATCTGGGAAGTTTTCTGACGGAGGTCGGTAGGTGCGACGCTGAGATTCGAAGACGGTTTGGGATGACCCAGGATGCATTTCAAAAGCTGGGTGGAGTACTGCGAATCAGGAGGATTTCTATGGTAACAAAGAAAAGAGTACTGAGCTGCTACGTGATATCTGTCCTCCTATACGGGACCAAATGTTGGACGGTATCTTCAAGAAGGAAGAAGAAACTCGAGGCGGCGGAGATGTAGTACTACAGAAGGATGCTGAGGATATAATGGACCGAGCATGCGAGCGACGATGAGAGGATGCAAACAAAGAGGAAGCTTATGCTTCACATATGGAAGAGGCAGATGGAATTTCTGGGACACGTGCTGAGAAAGGAAGGTCTGGAGAATCTGATACTCACAGGACGAATAGAGGAAAAAAAGAGACAAGGGAAATCAGCGCATGACATACGTGGCGGGCTTGGGCAGGTTGATGGCGGAACGTGGTCTGGGGGGGGAGTTGGCAGAAGCACAAAACCTGTTGAGAGCCACAAGGGATGTGAAGAAGTGAAGGGCCGTGATCGAATACGTCTTGAAAGAACACGGTACATAAAAAGAAAGAAAAGATTCACCGCCATATACAATTATTAATATCACCTAACCGTTCAGTTCGCTTTTCTTTGCGTCTAATGAAATTTTTTCTGCCAAGGTAGGTAGAAGGCACGCAGAGATTATCTTTTAAGATTTGATATAAGTTCCTGCGGCTTGCGCTTGATAAAAGTCCGGACATTCCAGAGATAAGTGTAAATCATCATCATTATGGTTTGATTCTCAGGTGATTATTTACGAGGGATCTCAAGGTTGTGGCTTGCAGGGCTCAACAAGAGACAAATACATAGAACAAATGATGTAGAGAAATGGCTGACTGTAATATTTGGACAGAATTTGTCCCAAGTGTTTGTTTGAAGACAATCAGATAGTTAGCAAGAGTTAGACCAGCCAGAACCACAATCGGTCATTTCAGAGATAACGCCTGAGAATTGGGTAAGCCTTTTGTTGATGGAAATGGTTGGAAATAAGTATTCAGAAGTATGTGTTTGAGCTTTTTTATATATATATATATATATATATATATCTGTGTGTGTGTATGTGTACGTGTGTGTATATATATATATATATATATATATATGAAGAGAGAGAAGGAGAATTTCCTATTAAAAATAAAATTGCTAAGTAAAAACGGAAAGTATTTATGATTCAGCATATTATAGATAGATAGATAGATAGAGAGATAGATAGATAGAGAGATAGATAGATATGATGAGACTGAGATCGATCGAATAGAGAGAGAAATACATAGAAGCAAAGAGGGAGATAGCAAAATATATATAAAGTGAAAGAGAGAATGAAAGAAAGAGTGAGATAGATACAGAGATAGATCAAAGGATAGATAGATAGTGAAGAGGCATAGATAGATAGATAGATATGAACAGACTGAAATAGATAGATAGATTCGAACAGACTGAGATAGATAGATAGATAGATAGATAGATAGATAGATAGATATGAACAGACTGAAATAGATAGATAGATATGAAAAAAACACTGGTTAGATAGATATGAAAAAGCCACCGGATAGATAGATATATACGAAAAACATTTGATAGATAGATATGAAAAAAAGCCACCGGATAGATAGATAGATAGATAGATAGATAGATAGATAGATAGATAGATAGATAGATAGGAACATGAGCACAGACTGAGATAGATAAAATAAAAGACAAGAGGAAAAACTATTTTTAGTTGAATCATTTCGTCCAGTAGTTTTTTTCGCTTATCTCTTTATTCTTTTTGTTCCTGGTCAGATACGCTCTATCTGAAAATAATTTACTCATAGATATGAAAAAAAAACCAAAAAAAAAAAAAAAAAACCAGCAGATAGATAGATAGATAGATAGATTGATTGAAGTCATAAATAGTCTTAATCATTCTTTTAGCTTTAATATGTTTCTGCAACCTGCAATTATTAACATTATGGCTTGACTACGCAAACACAGATTTATAAGAGTGGTTGCTTGCTGGGTTGAACAAATGCATATATCAATCGATGTAGATTAATGAATGACAGTAATATGTGGAAAGAAATAGTCAGAAGTATTTGTTTGATGACGATCAAATGTATTGAGAGATAGAAAGAACATTTGAAGTTATCAATTTTTAAGTTTTAATATACAGTAGAATCCCTGACAATGAGACTAAGATGGCCTTCCGGATATGAAGAATTGGTTATAAAGTCCAGATATGAGGGGTTATACAATAGAATCCCGGAAATTAATGCTGTGAACGTTGGAATTTATATATTACTTTCGTTCTCATCGCATCGGATATATATATATATATATATATATTTTCTAAGCTCTATACTAAACATTAAATCTGTTCCAAAAAAAGAACTAAACAAAATGAACACAAAACGATCAGCTTTAAAAAAAGGACTCGTAACTGGAAAAACCAAATGAAAAAAGAATGTTAACAACAAATACATTTTCACACCCAACCCAGTTCTGCGGAATCAGAATCAACGTTGAGTTTAAGCAAGCGAATGAGCCAATTGGAGTAAAGTGCCATGCAGATTTAAATTTTTCCAACAGACGAATGAAGCTATCGATTTTTTTTAAAATGCTAGCATGCTAGTTAACAGTTATTTCATTCATCTGTTGGCTCTCACGCTGGCCAATTGAATCTTCCTGCCTATTCGTGGCAGCCAGCTATAAAAATTTCACTCTGGCCAGTAGAAAATGGCCGCAAACTACATGAAAACTGCCGTAGAAGCATATTTTTTTTATCAATTATTTCCATTATCGATGGGAGTTGAGGAATGCAAGGTCGGTCTTGGCCTTCCCGCTAACTTGGAGCATGTGCATGTAAATTTTTTGGTGCAAATCTTTTGAAAATTGCAAAATTCGTGCATTCGTCACACACACACACACACACACACACACACACACACACACACACACACACACACAAACACATCCAGCCTTATATATATATATATATATATATATATATATATATATATATGATCTTTAAAAAGGGATGATATTTTATTCGTAAAAAATTTACAAAAATATCACGATTATGTGAAAAGTGTGTGTATATAAATACAAAATAAAATATATATATATATATTTTATTTATATATTATATTTTGAAACACTTATTTTAATAAGAGCTCAATATCAGAAATTCATGATAAAGCCAAACATAATTTTTGGTTGGATTGATGTGAAAACCAAAATCAAAATAATATCCTTTATATATATATATATATATATATATATATATATATATATATATATTATATATGTGTGTATGTATTTACTTTGTGTGTGTGTGTGTTGTTTATATTAAAATGTTTGTTTGCTTTTTCATTATTTCCCTTGATTTTTAAACCTTTTAGTCGGACATATTTGAGATAATCACTGCTAACTTTTGCCAACAAAAATATCACGTAGTATTGGTATGAAAATTCACGATTATTACCAAGAATAAAATTGGATTATTTAGAAAACATGCTACCATTTGATATTTCTTTCTTTCTTTCTTTCTTTCTTTCTTTCTTTCTTTCAATCCTCTGTGTTTCTTTCATCTATTTTTACTTCTTTCTTTCTTTCTTTCTTTCTTTTCTTTCTTTTCTTTCTTTCTTTAATTTTCTTTCTTTGATCCTTCTTTCTTTCTTTTATCCTTTTATCACTGTTTTATGTATACTTTTTCATTCTCTTTTTCACTGTTTAATGTGATCTTTCTTTCACTTTTTGCCCTTTATCTTTCTTTCTCTTTTCAATTGTCCTTTTTTCATTTTTAATTGGTTAATTCCTTCGCTCATTTGCCTTTAAATATCGTTTTTATCTTTCTTTCCGTTGTTTTTTAATGTGCTCTTTCTTTCTTTCTTTCTTTCTTTCTTTCTTTCTTTCTTTCTTTCTTTCTTTCTTTCTTTCTTCTCTCATGCTCAACCCCTCTCTTTTTTATATTCTTTTCCACTTTCATTTCCTAGTTATCCTCGTCTTTTTTTTTATTTTTATTTTTTCTCTACTTTCTTGATTCTTTATCTTATCCCCTCCAACCAAAACAAAACAAAACAAATATCTTCCAATCAAAAGCAACACTAAAGAACGTTCGTTATGCGCATGCCCATTATTTGTCCATCTTTCTTTCGCTCTCACAAAACGACATTCGTCATCTCGAGTTTATTTTATTTATTTGAAAGTGACTCGCGTCGCAATTTAATTGGTCAGTTTTTCTACAACTGTAAAGGTCAGACTTGTTGAAATTTCGCCGAATGGCTTCATTCTTTCTTTTTCTTTTTTATTTACCTCCAGAATTACATAATTATTCAGTTATTAAAACCTTCTTCTGTATTAGCGGGAAACATTTGCAGAAAGTTACAGTATGAAATAAATGTCATTCGTTTTTTTCTCTGTTGCCCTGGTTTAATTTCTTTAATATTCAAGCAGTAGCAAAATTATTATTTCGTGGAAAGGAAAGAGAAGACATTCTACTGTAGAGGTAGCCGTATTAATAATAGTAAAGGTATTAACTGAAGAATCTGCAAGAAAATATTAAGATTATATTTCAATGAAAAGGCAAATATCGTAATATTAATCGTTTCCCTATAAGGAAACATTTAACATTTATTGACCGAGCAGTACAACTTTCGGTTGAAATTTATAAAATCTTTCTCTGAAATGAAGGTTTCAGGAAAACAGGTTTTTCAAATCCGGTAATGGTTGTCGTTCCTTCAAGTAATTTTTTTTGGTGGGGGTGGTAGTTCATATTAACCTTTTATCTGAAGTATCGTGGTATGTTAACCTTTTGGTTATATCATTAGTTTCTCTTCGAGTTACATGAGTTATCCATTCCATTCCTGTTGTACCACGGTGATAGTCCAAGGTAGAACCAATAAAGAAGAACTCGAACACAGGTATGGAATAACACAGATATATTACAAACAGGAATATAATCAGAGAAGTAGAACTGTTAGTACGAACAATCAGGTTTAGTAGAGAGAACAATGTAGTCTCGACCAGTATCACTATTCCGATGTCTTGTATTAATTGTCTGAACGCGACTCTGTTTCGGGCTGCCTCTGACTCGACTCTTGACTCGACTTGAACTACTGACTCGATTTGAACTACTGACGATATTCAGTCACCCCCCCACGAGGGCGTCATGTGGCACAAGGCCGGTTTAACGTGGGATCTCCGAGCCCGTGGGCTCGACCAAAAAATATACCCATTGAACCCGTATAAACGGGTTCAGGGTCGGTTTACCTCCCCGAAAGAGACTCCGCCCTTCGGTGTAGCCTCGCTCGGGTTCCTTCCCGCCCGAAGACAGAGAGTTCAACCGAAGTCGGTTCAAAAGGTCGCTCGAAGTGAACGACTGACGATATTTAGTCACCCCCACACCACTGGGGCATCATGTGGAACAAGGTCGGTTTTTATTGTGGGTATTCTCCCAGCCCTTGGGCTCGGCCCAAAAAATATGCCATTTGAACCCGTATAAACGGGCTCAGGGCCGGTTTACCTCCCCGATGAGTCTCCGCCCCTCGGCGTAGCCTCGTTCGGGTTCTTCTCCGCCCGAAAGCAGAGAGTTCAACCGAACAGTCGGTTCACCAAGTGAGCGATTGACTCCCTGCCTACTCCTGAGGCGCAGTATTTATTAAGTATGCAATAGTCCATTATTATTATTATGGGTATGATTCCATAACAATAATAATAATAATAATAATAATAATAATGATGATAATAAATGCAAATTGATTGCAAAAATGGGTAATTTTCCACACATCCCCATGAAAAAAGTTTTATCAAATTGACATTTGTTATTAGAACTATACCATTGGAATTTTCCTGCATATACACATATACACAGAACTTACACATTTTTAATAAATTATTTTTCAGGGTAATGGAAGAGTTTCGGATTGATTGAACCAGAGTGCCGAGTTCGAATTCTATTTGTGTTGGATGGGAAAGGTATGAAAATTTTAACCCAACCCAAAACTAATATAAATAAAAGGACAGACTAATTTCTATAGCCATGGGTGGCAAAAAATTTAAAGAAGGAATTTCTGAATTCAAAACTGTATGTAAATTGGCGAAGTATACATAATTATTCAGCTAAGAAGAGAATCGTTCGCATTGACTCGATGATCCCGAATACGGTCGACTCCTTTTTTCATATTTTACCTGTGAAATAATTCTAGTTCTTCAGACACAAACACAAATAATATGTTTGCACATTTTTAGATGTGAAAAATTTTCTATTTATACACATATAGCATTTTAATAAAAAAATAAATTAAACTGTTATACAAACCCCAGTAATATTATACAATTAAGAAAAATGACGCTGGGAATATCAGCAACATATTCAACCAACTGTACAAAACTAAACAAACATCCATCCTCTGACAAAAACAGTCTCTTGAGGGATTTGTTGGAACGTGGAAAAAATCTATCTTTGAAAACAAACCAGCAGACTCAAAACACAACAACAACAACAGCAACAACAACAACAACAACAACAACAATAATAATAATAATAATAATAATAATAATAATAATGTACTTCTTAAGACACATTCTGAAAAATATCAATAATCCATCGACTTTCAATCCCTAATGAACTTAATTACAAATGCAAATTACTAACACTTCATCCCGGTAGAATAAACAGACTGACAGGAGAGTTCCATAAAGTTTATACTAAACTATTTGATTAATTTCTCTTTCTAACTCATAAACAAACGGAACATTCAATATAAATCATGAAAATTTCATGTTTTTTTTGTGTTCCATTCATTAAATGAGTTTCAAAAATTTGTCGTGTTGATTACCAGTACAAGCATTTTTCTTAAGACGAGCGGCGTTTGTACAAAGACGTGTACACATAAGAAAGATTTTTCAAACTTTATGCAATTTTTACACATATAGACATACTGTCGAAATATTGTTAAACACTTTGTCTTTTCTTTTTTTTCTTTCTTTTCTCAAATCATATTATTCTCTAAGTGTTGTAATAATAAGTTGATCAAATTTCTGTCAGCCCTAAAATATGTGAATGGCAAAACATTATACTTGTAGTTATATGAGCATGAAGGAAAAACCTATTACAAACAAAAAAAATGTGGAAAAAATGGGAACATCAACAACTCCTTTGATAAATGGAGATTTCATTTCTTGATTGGAAAGATTTCAGTAGACTCATTGAAGGAATTCCTTTAAGCCCATCTCTTAAAAAAAATAAAAAAAAAAAACTGTTCTCACGAGTATAGTCCACACCTTACGAAGGGCTTTATCTATGTAAAATATGTGTGTGTATCTTTTTTTAATTAGTCAGTGGAAAATGTCATGATGCCATTTCTAACCTTAGAAATGTGTACACACTAGAAATCAAAGAAAATAATAATAATAATAATAATAATAAAAATAAACTTTAGAATCTACAACAGTCGGATTGAAATACACCTTAAATAAAAATAATGACCTTCTCAAACAAATAGTAAAACTCAAATTCTCTCCATATTAATAATAATAATAATAATAATAAAAATATAAAACTTCTATTAAGGAAACTGAAAGAAACTGGTATGAAAACCACCCAAACCCGGTTACGGAGATCAAATTTTTTACAATTCTATAGGACTACACAATACACAATGACAGAACAATAAAAAAAAATAAAAGGGCTTTATCTATGTAATTTAATTTTTTTTTTTTTTTAATCTCTTTTCAAGTGTCATTATATTTTCTCTAACCTTATGTGGCATTATGTAATCAAAAAATGTTAATATGGGAACATCAATAGTTCCTGTTTATTTTTAAAATGGAGCCATCAGATTGTTTGGAAAAAATTTAAGTAGACTCATTGAAGGGATTCATTGAAGCCTATCTCTTAAAAAAAAAAAAAAAAAAATCATTGATGCCATTTTTCTAACCTTATTAAATGTAAACACACTAAGAAAATCAAAGAAAATAATAATAATAATAATAATAATAAAAAAAATTTAAGAATCTATTTACAGTCGGATTTAAGCCTACCTTATAAAAAAAATGACCTTCTCATAAAATAGTAAAACTCAAAATCTCTTCATCAACAAAAGAAGCTGCAAATTTCAAGAAACCTTAACAACAAAAAACGAAGAGAATGCCATCTCCGCTAAATTAAAAAAACAAAAAAATCTTTTTTTTTGGCCAAATGAAATTACATCTAAAACACATACATATATTTAAAATGCGAAGACAAGCTGGTTTCATAGCAAATACCTAAAAAGAACGAAAAATTCAGATGTAATCAAAATTTTGGGATCAGTGGCTTTGAAAAAAATAGATGACAGCTTCAAGAAGGCCCAAATTTAAAGCTCTACCAAAGCCTCGCAACTGGATCCATTAATCACTGTCATATAATCATTCAAGATGGAATAAAATAAAATGCAGGATCTAAAAAATTATGATGAAACTGTTATTTATTATAAAGGATGTCCGGAACTGGCAAAAAAATAAATATAAATACAGACATAAAAAATAGATTACATATCTCCACTGGAAGATATGCATGAAAAACAAAATTAAAAAAAAAAATGGTATGAAAATACCAACTAAAATAGTTAAATTTCAAAATAACGAATAATTCTTAATTATCCTCTGGGACATACCAATTCAAAAAGATAATCCAAAAAAAAAAAGCCAATGAGACCTTATATTATAATAAAAGATAAGAAATTCAGGAAGTTTTTTTTTTATTGATATATATATATCATCAAATATTTAATCTTTTCCATGAAAAATTATTGATTAAAATTGTTCAAATACAAGGACGTGAAGATCAGATTACAATGGATGTTTATAAAAAAAGACTGAATTGTATCAATAAACAATCAAAAAGATGGGCCTCGTGAAAAAAAAGAATGGACAATTTTTAAACAGTGTCCCAGGTAACATCAACAATATCAAGTTGCCCAATTTATTTTCGCCCTACAATGAACATCCCATATAAAGAAAAGAGCTATCAATGTTGAATGGATATTCTCCTATAGGGCCTAAGGACCATAGTTTGAATCCGGAATCACAGGATATAAAGAAACAACATAAACACAAAATTTTAATAATAATAATAATAATAATGTGGTACAGGGTTAAAAAAAACCGAAGGTTTTATTCTTTGCTAACTAGAAATTAAATTTAATACACAAACTGAAAAATTGTTAAAAATTAACCCGAAATGCAGATTCTGTGATAAATATCCAGAAATAATGGATTATCTTGTATCAGTTTATTTTTGTTTATGACCCAACATATAAAAAAATTTATATCATAGATATTTTTACAATATCTACGCTGAAAAATATGCATCTTTCACGGGAAGGAAACTGCAAGAAACTGATATGAACAGCACCAAACACGGTTACCGAGATAGAAACTATGACAATTTTATGCATCTTTACAATACACACAGACAGAAAGAATGTGAAAACGATAAAAAAGGCAAAGAGAATTAGAAGAAGAAAGAAAGAAAAAAAGAAAGATAAAAAAAAAGAAAAAGAATGTAAATAAAAAAATTAATGAAAAAAAAATAATAATAATAATAATAATAAAAGAAGAAGGAAAGAAGAAGAAGAAGAAGAAGAAGAAGAAAAGAAGGACGAAAAAAGGAAAGAAGAAAAAAGAAGAAGAAAAGAAGAAGAAGAAGAAGAAGAAAAGAAAAGAAGAAGAAGAAGAAGAAGAAGAAGAAAAAGAAATTTTTGAATGAAAAAAGAAGAAGAAAAGAAGAAGAAGAAGAAGAAGAAGAAGAAATTAAAAGGAAAATAAAAAAAAAAAAAGAAATTTGATGTAAAGAAGAAGAAGAAAAGAAGAAGGAAGAAGAAAGAAGAAAAAAAGAAAGAAGAAGAAGAAAAAAAGAAGAAAACAAAGAAGAAAGAAGAAAAAGAAGAAAGAAAAGAAGAAGAAAAGAAGAAGAAAAAGAAGAAGAAGAAAAAGAAAAAGAAGAAGAAGAAGAAGAAGAAGAAGAAGAAGAAGAAGAAGAAAGAAGAAGAAGAAGAAAATTCAGAAAAGAAGAAGAAGAAAGAAAAGAAGAAGAAGAAGAAGAAGAAGAAGAAGAAAGAAGAAGAAGAAGAAGAAGAAAGAAGAAGAAGAAGAAGAAGAAGGAGAAGAAGAAGAAGAAAGAAGAAGAAGAAGAAGAAGAAAGAAGAAGAAGAAGAAGGAAGAAGGAGAAGAAGAAGAAGAAGAAGAAAGAAGAAGGAGAAGAAAAGAAAACAGTAAGAATGCGAGAAGAATAAAAAGACTAAAAAAGAAGTAGAAAGAAAAGAAAGAATAAAAGAACGAAAGAATGCAAAAAAAAAAAAAAACTCTCAAAGAAGAAAAGAAAATGAAAGAAAGAACGAACGAACGAAAGAGAAAACGGAAATAAAAAAAAATTGTCATTTCAGTCAGAAAATTGTGCCAGAAAAACAAGGAAGCAATAGAGGAAGAAAAAGGAAATATTTTCATTCGTAAGAAAGAAAAAAATCCGAAAAAGATAAATAGGTTAAGGAAGAGAATTAGAAGAAGAAAGAAAGAAAAAGAAAAAAGGAAAAAGAAGACAAAAAAGATAAAGAAGAGAATAAGAGAAAGAAAGAAAGAAAGAAAGAAAGAAAGAAAGAAAGAAAAAAAAATGAAAAATTGGTAATATGAGAAAAAATTATAAAGGAAATGAAAGGAAATATTTTCATTCGTAAGAAAGAATGAAAAAATCTTACAAACAAAAAATAGATATTTAAGAAGAAAAAGCCTAAAAGAGAGAATGAAAGAGAAAGAGATATGACAAATATAAAAACATTAAAAGAATGTGTTGTACTTAGGTCTCTTGTTCAGTTGAACATACCTTTAAATCTTAAACCATAAAATTTTAACGAGGCATTCAAATACGAAATTATAGACAGATTTACATTATTTTCCAGATGAAGAAAGCCCAAGGGGGACATTTTATTTTAACAGGGGCCTGTTCTCCTTTCTCAAGGCATATATATATATATATATGACGAAAACAAATAGGAGGAATGACGTAAGAAAAGAAAAATCCTGTTTACGCTTTGAAGGCAGCCATTATGTTAATTATTGTTTATTTAGTTAAAGTTATTTTCATTTCTCCAATTCGTTGTTTTGAAATGAACCATGAAATGTGAGGAGTAGTCTGCTCTCATAAACAAGTGATCTCCGACACACACACACACACAGACACACACACACGTACACGTACACGTACACGTGTGTGTGTGTGACTGTGATGGTGGTGAAAAGTTCTGTCACTTCAAAAATCTAGCATCAGAATTCTTGTTCTCTTCGAGATCCTCTAATCAATCTATCTATCTATCTATCTATCTATCTATCTATCTATCTATCTATCTTTTAAGAAAAGTGTTTTGGTTATCAGAATTTGATTCCATCTGTACCAACCTTTTATATATATATATATATATACTCCAATCTCCCCTCGAATTTGACGTTTGAGAGTCAAGCAGATCAGTTCCTAGGAACCGACAGCCCAGACACCAGCATATATGATTTGATCATAGTGGTTAATGTTTTGTGCAGAATCATCCACACTTTTGGAAGGGCCGAATACAGAGACCTGGTGCAATACATGCTACAAGGTCCCCAAACGACCCACCGCATGTTTTGAATTCGGAGTTGTTCTTTTCCTAGACCAGTTGCCATTCAAGGCTATAGAACCCAGTCTCTCCTGCTATTTACCCATAGCTGGAGGGAGAAGAACATGGTTCATATAAGCACGTAAATAAATGTAATGGATTCGACTGGAATTCGAACTCGGCTCTCTGATGGCTAAATGCAAGCCGCTATCTATCTATCTATCTATCTATCTATCTATCTATCTATCTATCTATCTATCTATCTATCTCAGTCTGTTCATTATCTATCTATCTATCTATCTATCTATCTATCTATCTATCTGTCTATCTATCTATCTACTACTTCAAATGTTATTATAGTGGGCACTACGTATTTGAAATAGGGGTTTCATTTTATCTATTAAATAGTTGTATTACGCTTATCGGCATACGCATTCAAAAAATCTTAACAATTAAAATGCTTTAACGGACATTTTCTTTTCTAGGATTTCTCGAATGCCTACCCCGATAGACCTAATACGCAGTTTAATAGTTAAAATAGACCTAATACGCAGTTTAATAGTTAAAATAGACCTAATACGCGTTTAATAGTTAAAAATGCGACATCTATTTCAATTACGAAGTATCCACTATAATAACACTTGAAGTAATAAAAAGATCTATTAATCTTTATATAGATAGATATACATGAATCCTCCTGAAGAGTGGATTGAACATATACAAAAAATGTAATCTACGAAACCTTAGAGTTGGGCGTATAAATAATAAATAACATTAATCAGCTAAGTGTCTAATTTTATTTGTATTAATCATTGTCTTTTATTATCTTTATTCATACTGTCTACTATATATATATATATATATATATATATATATATATATATATATATATATATAATTTTTCATTAAAAACGACAGACAAGGTACTACGGTTAAGCTTTTTATTTAATTTTTCTTGTATTCGAACAAGAGCTTTCTTTTCTGGACAAAGGGTGTGTAAGAACCGTATTGGGAAATTAAAAACATCCCTACCACACACTAAGACATACACATAACGCACACACTCAATTAAGCTGAAAAATCAAATCATCCTTGAAAATGGATAAAGGTATAGCCGAAAGCGCTTGGAAATATAAAACATTTGGACAGTTCTTTTTAAAAAAGTTTCTATTTAAAAAACATTTCAACCATTGAATAGTTGTTTCTCCGGCTTTATGCAGATATTAATCTTTTTTTGCTGCTTTCTAAATTTTTTAGCACAGACTCTCCAGCCGTGTCTGCATCTTCAGTCGACCGTGAATGGACGGACATCACTTCTGCTTTCTGGATCAAACAAATCACAATGTGGGCAGGAAGCAGGATTAAACCAGCGGACCGGCCGAATAATCTACGGATGTTCAGGGGACCTATGGCCATTCCCTTAAGTTCGGTTAGGACCGAGTAGACACCTCAACCCTGAGAGTAAGACGCCGTTGAGGGGCTGGGGCGAAAGGGTTAGATATAAGTGCATTTCGATCAATCTAGTGGATATCCCAATGTTCTGTTAATCATCTGAGAAAATTCTCTTTCCCTTCCAGTATGGCTGATGCTAACCTCCAGTAGAGTGACTCGATGCGCCTGCTTGAGATAACGTTCTCGACTGACATAAAGCGGTAAGACTATATTGAATTCATTGCTAGGTCAGCTTGATTCACTATGGCGTGTCAGACGATTTTTCTACCACCACCGTGAGAGCTGTAGAGACAAAAGTTGGCTCTCATTGGGTCAACGCCCTCACGGTATAAGATTTAGCATCATGGCTAATGACCCTGCCATTGAAATGTACTTGAAACGAAGAATTTTTTTTCTAAAATCATTTCACCCAAGTTAAGGCAACAAAGCCACTAGGACGCAAGGGGGTTACTGAGAAGACAATAAAATAATAAGCATTACGAAGACAGAAGATAACGATTGACATTGCATTTAAATTTTTGAAGATCAAAGTTGACTGGGAAGCAAGAAGCCGGAATAGATTTCCACAAGTGAGAAGTGCGATAGAAAAAAATGTTAGCATAGAACTTAGCCGTTTCAATTGTAAATTGATGAGACCTTGCCGCCAATCAATACTGCGCTTAAATTCATAAAGTCTAGTTAGCCATAACCCAACAACGAGGTAATTATTGCGATTTTAATTTATCTTGGTGCAAGGCCACCAGTGTGGATCACCTAGTAAGGACCAGAATCACTATTCAGTAGCAATGGTCAACCAGACACGTTTCGTTACTGTTACGCAACTCCGACGCGCCCAAGCCTGCTGTAATTAATGACGCTATTGTCATTGAAAAGTGTCTAAAAAGAGAAGGAGAGAGCAACAATAGATCCAAAAAATAAAATAAAATATATTGCCTCATTAAGTAGTGACCGGAAAATGCATAATGGCTTTTTTTTTTTTTGGTGTTAATGCTCCAGACCTTGTCACCTGTTCGTGTTATTTTGCATGTTTCTGGCGAAAAACATTGTGCGACATTGTTAGATCCTGTTCGACATAATCAACCGTTTGTCAGGAAGCATGTAATCCCTGAAGTATTAGTGATTTTTCTCTTGTAGATTTTTTCGTTATTAAATCTTCACCCAGTACAAAGCTCAAAAGCCACTCGAGATAGAGGTTGAATGAGCTTGTTTTATGGTCGCAAAAAGAGGAGGTAAAAAGTGTTCTTTTTTTATCCCATTGCTATCCAAGCAAGGCGATAATGCCACTAAGACGCAATGAATCAATATGGGTCAAAGAGTCTGAATAGACATTACTTAGGACAATAAAAGAACAGATTTCAAGAAACAAGAATACGGTGATTGACATTGCATTTAATATATATATATACATAGTATATAATATATATATCTATATCTATATCTATTTCTCTCTCTCTCTCTCTCTATATATATATATATATATATATATATAGTATATATAAATATATATAGTGCATAATATATATATATAGTATATTAATATATATATATATATATATATATATATATATATAGTATATAATATATATATATATATTGACAATAATATATATATATATATATATATATATATATATATAAAATGTAGCCCCAGGGAAATCGATCTGTCAATATCATACAGAAAAAATAATATATATATATATATATATATATATATATATATATATATATATATATATATATATCGTGGACTTTCCCGTGGTTTTTTGATCGACGAGGGCTGTTGACTCGCACCCACCGTGGACTCTTTTACGACGTATGAGGGTCAGGCAACTCGCTTCCTAGGGACTGACAGCCAGACAACCTGCACAAATGATTTGGTTATAGTGGTGAAGGTTTTGTGCAGAACCAACCACACTTTTTGAAGAGGCGAAGGCTGAGACCTGTTGCACCACGTACCTCAAGGTCCCACAAACGACCTTTGAATTCATCCAAGGCTACAGAACCCGGTCTCTCTTGCTATTTACCCATAGCTCTCTTAGAAGGAGAGGATTAATACCTTTCCCAAGGGACGTAAGTGAATGTAATGAATTCGACTGCAATTCGAAGTCGGCTTTCCGATTCCTCAATCCGAGATGCTGTCTATTATATTAACCACCAAACCTCTTCATATATATATATATATATATATATATATATATATATATGCATGTGTGTCTTTGTGTGTGTGTGTGTGTGTGTGTGTAGTAATCATTTCAACCAAAGCAAATTGTTAATGTCTAAGATACAACTGGTTATTGACAGCGAAAGTGAATTAGAAGACTTTAGTGATTTTTAAAAAATAAATGTGCATAAAGCTGTAGTCACAGCAGACCAATCTGTCTATATCATATTGAAAAATTATATATATATATATATATATATATATATATATATATATAAAAAAAAAAGAAAGATAAGTAAGATATATAATGCGATGTTCTTATTGATATTTTTATTTTGTATTTTTTTTATTTTTACAAAACAGTGCTCAATGTAAATTTACAGAGCATTATAAATTAACTGATTTAAAATATGGTTTCTTCGCTACGCAGGAATTACCATCTTTCAAAAACTGAAGCTAAAAACTTATAATATATATAATTAAATTAAAAGCATTAGTTCTGTTTCATCTTCAAGCGAATATATATACTGAGGAATAGGAGAGCTGAGTTCGAATTCCAATCGAATCCATTACATTCACTTACGTGCTAATACCCTTGGGAAAGGTATGAATCCTCTTCTTCTCCTCCCAGCTATGGGTAAATAGCAGGACAGACCTTTTTTTTTTTGTGGATCTTGAGGCACGTAGTGCACCAGATCTCTGTATTCGGCCCTTCAAAAACTGTGGTTGGTTCTGCACAAAACCTTCACCACTATAATCAGATCATATATGCTGGTGTCTGGCTGTCGGAAACTAGGAACTGAATTGCATGACCCTCATACGTCAGAAAACGACGGGTGAGTCCAGTATATACAGTGCTGTTCGATAAAAGTGACTCACCTGATATTTTTTACTAAATGTTCTCTTCTCCGATGAAACAAAAGCTGAGCTAAATTCAAAGGATAAGCGATCTAAAATCCGAAGAAGCAGCTTTGAAAGCTCTTTGAATTTAGCAGTAAGTACTGTCAAGCATTCGTTCAGTATAATGTTCTGGGGATGCTTTTCTTTTCATGGAACTGGTTTCTTAAAACCTATTGAAAAGACCCTCAGGAGCAAGCAGTACAAGAGAATTTTAGGGTATTGTCTGCTCCCTTCTACTGAAAGGGTGCAAATCGACCCCACCAAGCTCATTTTTATGCAGGATAATGTTCCCTGTCACAAATAAAAATTGATGAAGGAATACTTTAATGAGAAGCAGCTGCCCCAATCTCCTGATCTCAACCACATAGAAAACATGCCCCATCGAACAACACTGTATATGTTATATAGGAATAAAGTGTCGCTGCCGACACTGGAGTTCGAACACAGATCACCAGAGAGCAAACACAGGCGATCCCATTTTGAATAAGTAGGTGGTGAAGTGTTTGAAGTTGAGATGCATACTTAAAATCGAACACATTATAGACATTGGATTATGTGAAGAATCTCGAGATATTTAGTATGAACACCAGACTGGATATGGCAGCAATATTCAATACAAGAATATCTAGGAAAGTTAAGGGTTGACTCTAGACTTGAAGCGGTTAAAATCTAGAAAGCATCCACTCAGGAGCTCGTTTCACAAAGTAACAGTCCATGGGAAGAAACCGAGTGAATATTTTCTGGAATACGAAATGAAATGAGGATGATTCGACTCTTTGGACGTGGCATGGCGCGTTCTAGGCGTAAAGGTCTGAACTTGTGGAACTATGGAATATAGCTCGTCCGAACATTCGTTATAAAAATAGCGATAAAGTAGCGACAAGCTCGTGAAATTTCGTCTGTGGGAAAGGGGTTGCAGGGTTGAAAATTATCTATCTATCTATCTATCTATCTATCTATCTATCTATCTATCTATCTATGTCAGTCTCTTCATTATCTATCTATCTATCTATCTATCTATCTATCTCAGTCTCTTCATTATCTATCTATCTATCTATCTATCTATCTATCTAAGGCTGTTCATATCTATCTATCTATCTATCTATTTCAGTTTTTCATTATCTATCTCGATCTTTTCGCATATATTTACTGCCTATATATATTATTAAATCTATCTATCTATCTATCTATCTATCTATCTATCTATCTATCTCAGTCTCTTCATTATCTATCTATCTATCTATCTATCTTTTAAGAATAGTGTTTTTGGCTATCGGAATTTTATTTCATCTTTACCAACCTTTTATTTGTATATATATATATATATATATATATATATATATAATGAAAATATATATATTTTTTTATATATATATATATAGAAAAAGTTGCAAATTAAAAAAATAATAATGTAATTTTTATGAAAGTATTTATTTATTTGTATATATATTTGATATTTCAGATTGGCCTCAATCTTTCTTCAGAAATAACTGTTTGTGTACAAGTTACGTCCTAACGTAAATCTAACTGTAATAACATCTTAGATGTTGTTTAAAAAATTAATTAAAAAAATAAATAAAATAAGAAATAAATTTTTTTTAACTATATCTAAAAAATGTTTAACTATTGAAATATTTATAAAGATGTAAAATACCCAAGTCTTTATTTAACCCTAGTTTATATGTATTTAATTTTAAAATCCAGTATTTTTCTTTTCTTCTGCGTGTGTATGTGGAACTAAAATCAGAATCTATCAATAAACATTTACAGTTTTCTTATGAGTGTCCTGATTGATTAAAATGTTCAGCTATGGGGGAGTAAGGATTGTTTTGACGTATATATATATATATATATATATATATATATATATATAAATTCATGAATCATTCATACAAAAAGCAAATATAGAGGTTAATGATTATATTTGTTTTTTGTATGAATGATTCATGAATTTATAAATTATAATTGCACCTTATAATATATATATATATATATATATATATACTCCAATCTCCCCTCGAATTTGACGTTTGAGGGTCAAGCAGATCAGTTCCAAGGAACCGACAGCCCAGACAACAGCATATATGATTTGATTATAGTGGTGAAGGTTTTGTGCTGAACTATCCACACTTTTGAAGGGCCGAATAGAGAGACGTAGCTAGCTAGTTATATACACATATATGTATAAGTATTTAGATACTTATACATATATATACATGTATAGATAAATAAATGCTTTCAATTACAGATAAAATGTATTGCTGCTTATTTTACTATTAAAATGTATTTTTATAGTTTCATAGGGGTTTTCTTGTCGTTTGTGCACTATTTACCCATACCTGGGACCCAAACAGATGCTACGTCCCCGGATCAGGGTGGGTCTAAGACTAACAGCAATTAAGAGGTCATTCCACGCATCTCAAAACTTCAGAACTCTCGAGCAGAGGCTGTATGTAATCGCATGGACAATGTAACCCATCAAAAAGTGGGTTACATGATATATCTCTTTGACAGTTGTGCAAATCGACTTTTGACATGTCAGTGTTTTGAGACATTCTTTTTTTTTTTTTTTAAATCATCACCAGCGTGAACATTTGGATAATGTTTGATTTAAATATCTGAAAGATTTCAAAGAACCACATCCGTTTGTGAAATCGATTTTTTAATAGAGTTTTATTGCAGCAAGAAAGACAGGCTTAACAGCGAACTGTTTTTTCGTGTGAACACGTGAGTTAAGAAACTCACACGATATTTTCTTCTTCTTCTTCTTCTTCTTCTTCTTCTTCTTCTTCTTCTTCTATATGCCGTGTCAATTCAGCACGTCTGCGATTATGACTCTCCACAATTTCCTGTCATTTGCAGTCGTATTTTTGATATTTCTCTTAATCCTTGTTCTGCCAAACATTTACACAATGTGAGTAGACAGTTTGGTTTGGTTTGTTTTGTTTTACGGCATATCAACCTCAGTGGGTTATTTAATGCCGACAATTTTTATTGTTGGTAATGTTTTTCTTCAAAAATCTATCTCTGGGAATATTTTTCCTTCAAAAAATCTATAGCTGGTCATATTTTTTCCAAAGAATGTATAGCTGTTTGTATTGCTGGTATTTTTTTGAAAGTATTGCTGATAATTTTTCAATCAAAAATTATGGCTGGTAATAAGTTTTTTTTTTTATTACAAAGTATTTTTGGTATTAAACCCTATTTTTACACAAGTTTGGGTGTTAACTATTTGTCCATAGCTGGGACCCTAACAGGTGCTACTACTCCGGGTCAGGGTGAACTTTGGAACACCAGCAATTAAGAGGTGGTTCCACGCTCCTCAAAACCTCCTGATCAGAGGCCTTGCTGTTGGACGTAGTTTATCGTCTTACCCAGGACGTGAGTGGACAGTGATTGAAATTTTGAAATATAAATTAAAATGAGAACATTTCCAAGGACACATTCCAAAAGCTGAGCGGAGTATTCCGAGACAGGAGGATTTCTTTGATAACAAAGAAAAGAATACTGAGCTGTTACGTGACATCTGTCCTTCTTTACCGCAGCGAATGTTGTACGATTTCCTCAAAGATGAAGAAGAGACTCGAGGCGACAGAGATGTGCTTCTACAGAAGGATGCTAAGGATATCATGGACCAAGCATGTGAGCAACGATGCGGTATTAATGAGGCTGTAAACAAGGAGGAGGTTTATATAATTAATATCAGGAAGAGGAATCTGAAGTTTCTGGGACACATAATGAGGAAGGAGGGCCCGGGGAATCTGGTATTCCTGAGTCGAACAGAGGGAAAGAGTGACAAAGGAAAACTATGCATCACATACCTAGCGGGCTTAAGCAAGGGGATGACTGAACGTAGTGTGTGGCAGAAATATCATTCCAAATGAGCTGTAAGGGATGGAGGGAGGTGGAGAGACATGATCGCCTATGTCCTGAAAGGACATGGCACACAAAAAGAAAAAAAAGAAAAAAAAAAGAATTAGTGGTCAATGAAAAAACCTAACGGAAAAACTGTTTAATCTAAATTGGAAAAAGGGGAAACAAGTCAGTAGGGAATGCTAAGGAAAGTAGAAAGAATATTCTGTGTATCCATTCAAAATGTCGGGGATCATAGCTCTCCACAATTTCATGTCCTTTATATCTCTTAGTAAATTTTGTACTTTTGCTATCTGTCCTAATCTCTGTCCTGCAAACGGTTTACACAAGCAAATTAAGTAGGTCATTCTCCGTTTCCGTCTGTCCATCTTGATGAGGCCTTAGAGAGGATGCAAACATGGAGGAGGCTTATACTTAACATCAGGAAGAGGCAGCTGATGTTCCTGAGACACATAATGAGGAAAGAGGGCCTAAAGAACCTGATACTCAGGGTCGAATAGAGGGAAAAAAAGACAAAGAAAAACAACGCATAACATACCTAGCGGGCTTGAGCAAGAGTATAACAGAACGTGTTCTGTGGGATTTAACAGAGAGAAGGAACTTGTTGAGAACTGCAAGGGATGGAGGGGGTGGAGAGCCATGATCGCCTACGTCCTGAAAAGACATGGCACATAAAAAGAAAAAAAGAAGATCAGTCAAATTAGTGGTCAATGAAAAAATCTAACGAAAAATCTGTTTAATCTAAATTGGAAAAAAGGGAAACAAGTCAGTAGGGAATGCCACGGAAAATAGAAACGAATATTCTATATATCCATTTAGAATATCGGTGATCATGGCTCTCCACAATTTCATGTCCTTTATATATCTTAGTAAATTTTGTATTTTTGCTATCTGTTCTAATCTCTGTTCTGTAAACTGTTTACACAAGCAAATTAAGTAGGTTATTCGGCGTTTACCTCTGCCCTTTTTGCCTTCGATCTGTCCTATGAGAGTTAAGGCCCTCTTTCCTCATCATGTGCCATAAAAATTTCGACTGTCTCCTGCTGATGTTAAGTAAAAGTTTCCTTGTTATTTCCATTTTTTCTAAAAATTCGTCGTTGCTCACATATTCGGTCCAGGGTATCCTCAGCATCCTTCTGTAGAAATTTCAACTGTCTCTTCCTGATGTTAAGTATAAGTTTCCTTTTTGTTTCCATTTTCTCTAAAACTTCGTCCTTGCTCACATATTCGGTCCATGGTATCCTCAGCATCCTTCTGTAGAAATTTCAACTGTCTCTTGCTTATGTTATGTATAAGTTTCCTTTTTGTTTCAATTTTCTATAAAATTGGGAGACAAGTCAGGAAAGCAGAAACGTATCTTCTATGTACGATATCCATTCAGAACGTTGATGATCATGACTCTCCACAATTTCATGTCCTTTGTATCTCTTAGTAATTTTTTCTATTTTTGCTATCACTCCTAAACTCTGCTCCGTTTATTTATTAAACAGTATTTTTTTTTTATTTTCATCTACCGGCTTTAATATTGCTTAAAACACTATAGTTTAAGCTTGGCGGAACCTACACTCGGATGCTGAGAGGTATATCTCCTGGACCAATATCCAATAAAATAACTGCTCTATTGACCCATCCTTAATATTTCTGCTGTCTTACGTGAACGCAGAATGCGCTTTTTAGGATGCCGCTGGCGAGAAAAACAAGAACTCGCGAGTGATCTATTGTTCTATACACCTTGGCATGGAGCAAAACGGGTTTGTCACCTACGTTGACCAGCTATGTTATGACACAGAATACCACCATTCCGACTTGATGGAGGACCGTGGTGGTCGGTGTGATAGACTGATGAATGTCCACGATAGATCGACCGAATTGAATATATAAGATCTAATGCAGGACTTGTTAAAATGTGTCTGGAGCGGGTATAGTGTCTGGAGATAGAAGTAGAAGAAAACTAAAACAGAGGTGCAATAATTTTGTGGTTTACAAATTAACGCGTGTCAGATGCTAAACAGGCTTCTTAATAAATGATGGGAAAATGTCATATGATATGTCCCGGAAAGGGATATATTTGTTCGAAGTAGCAAAGTGGTTGTTGACTACTGTAACCGGATAGGACAATCTAGCAGGTAACCGTAATGGACTGGTCCTCGTCGTAATGGTAGGCAATAGGCGTAGGCAATAGGCGTCGTCAATAGGCGTCCTCCCTGTACCTCCACATCAGTCTGTATTTATAGCTGACACCAGCTAATCATATTACTTTGAGGCGGAACGCAGATGTATGAATATTTATTACATCAGACACTTTCAGCAAAAATCATTAACTTATTAGCCGTTAATCTAGAGAAGTGAAAGCCATATTGCTTATCTGAAAGAGGACCCAATAAGGTGAGGTCAATTGCTGATAACCCCTGACAAGTAAACGTAGTGATTCCTGGAATATGCCAAACTCTGTCGAACGATTTTGAGATGTTCAAAGCAACAGCCTGAGCTTCACCATTCTTATCGTAAGCTTGATAAACTCTGATATGTCCCGGAAAGAGATATATTTGTTCGAAGTAGCAAAGTGTTTGTTGACTACTGGAACCGGGTAGGACAATCTAGCAGGTAACCGTAATGAACTGGTCCTCGTCGTAGTGGTAGGCAATAGGCGAAGACAATAGGCGTACCTCCACATCAGCCTGTATTTATGGCTGAGACCAGCAAATCATACAGTGTAACCCGGATATAAGAGACCCGCATATAAGGGAAACCCGGATATAAGAGAGATTTTCTCTGGTTCCAAATTAGAGCCTGTGTTAATGTATATAAAATAGACCAAACCCGGATATAAGAGAAACCAGGATATAAGAGACTTCTTCTCCGGTCCCGACAACTCTCTTATATCCGGGTTACACTGTATTACTGTGAGGGGGGGGAACCCAGGTGTATGCATATTCATTACATCACAGCATTTAGTTCTCAAACTACAGCGGGCAGAATCAGACGAATGAATGAGGAGTCTAGTTTCGCATTGTACTTAAATTGTAAATAGAGCCCATTGCTAAAAACTTAAAAAGGTTATGGATTAAAAAATCAAAAATCAAACAATGTTGTGAAAACATGCCCCAGGGTCACGGTAGTAATTACAGAATTCAAGCAGTGTCGAGTTCGGCCTGAACTTAGAGTGGGGGGAACACCGGGTATTGTAATAAACTTCCTACGATCTGAAATATATTTTGGCTTTAAATAACACATAAGGGGTTGATAAACCGTAAAAACCCCAAATCAATCAAACCTACTAGTAAATATAGAAAATTTAGTAGCCATATCTCTCGCCTTCTTTATGTTAAACGACGACTCACAGACAGACAGGCAAAAAAAGACATCTGGTGAATTGTATCATTATTCATTGTTGTTTTATTATTAGAAAAGCTTTCTGATTGATTGTATTGTAAATCATTAAACCATATTAATTTATAAAAAAAAATATTAAAAATAAAGTACCTTTTGTTTATATAACACGCTTTATGTCAAATTATTCAAGTGTTTCATTTTATTAGATTAAATTGTTTGGAAAATCATACTGTGTTTTGGAGACAGAACAAATCTGTTCAAAGGTTAAATTTATTTGTCAAGAAAATAATCATGATTATTTGTAACGACCAAAGCCCAGGATAAAACAAATGTTTCTTTTTTTTATATTTCTCAATGAAAAACGAGCTCACAGAACATGGTAGTCTTTGTTCAGACAAATATATTGGAAAACGGAATAATAGTCCCTTTTCAAATGTTACAAAAGATTAATATTACGAGCCAGATGTTAAGATATTATTTAACAACAGAAACAATGTTCCAAAATTTGTTATTTTTTTTTAATAGAAGGACGTCAAATTGAATTCCACCCACGTTCTTTTCTCGTCTTGGGTAACACGTTAAACTCCATCTGCGTCCTGGGTAAGACGTTAAACTACATCCAGCAGCAATGAGTATCAGATTACACAGGCCCTCCTTTCTCATTATGTGTCCCAGAAACTTCAGATGCCTCTTCCTGATATTAATTATATAAACTTCCTCCTTCTTTGCGACCTCACAGGCTCGGTTCATGATATCCTTAGCACCCTTTTGTAGAAGCACATCTCTGTCGCCTCGAGAGTCTTCTTCATCTTTGAGGAAATCGTACAACATTCGCTGCCGTAAAGAAGGACAGATGTCACGTAACAGCTCAGTATTCTTTTCTTTGTTATCAAAGAAATCCTCCTGTCTCGCAATACTCTGCCCAGCTTTTGGAATGTGTCCTTGGAAATGTTCTCATTTTAATTTATATTTCAAAATTTCAACCACTGTCCACTCACGTCCTGGGTAAGACGATAAACTACGTCCAACAGCAAGGCCTCTGATCAGGAGGTTTTGAGGAGTGTGGAACCACGTCTTAATTGCTGATGTTCCCAGGTCCACTCTGATCCGGGGTGGTAGTACCTGTTAGGGTCCCAGCAATGGGCAAATAGTTAACTATTACCAGCAATACTTTTTTGAAAAAAAATTATTACCAACTATACAATTTTGAAGGAAATATATTACCAGAAACAGAGTTTTGATAAAACAAAATATTACCAGCAATAAAAAAATTTGTCGGCATAAAATAACCCATTGAGGTTGATAAACCGTAAAACAACATAAAGCAAACCAAAACCACGTTCCTTTCGTAGGCCTCGGAATAAACGTCACTACTATATAGGCATCTCATAACTACATCTTAAACAGACAAACATGAAAAGAAATTTTAATACTTTTTGTGAGACTGGTTAAACGTCTCACATCATAGGGACTTCTTTCACACAAACAATATAGTTTACGTTCTTCTAGGTCAACAGCTGATGTACTGATGATATTTGCGGAAAGAGTTTGTCAAGGTTTAGTTAAAAATTCTGACCAAATAACCAATCATCATAGGTTTTCGGCTCAATATGATGGCTTTTCAATAATTCCTATATTGAATATCCTCTTGCATTTAACCACACACACACACATATATATATATATATATATATATATATATATATATATATATATATATATTATAAATTAATTGATTTGAAATATGTTTTTTTTTCGCTACACAGTTCTAACCATGTTTCAAAAATGGAAGCAAAAATCTTCGAATTTAATCTTGTAATTAAATTAAAGACATTAGTTTCATTTCACCCTCAAGCGAATTTTTGGAGTATAAGAACACCGGATTATATATCTTACCGTTCTTTTTTTATTTTATTTATATATATATATATATATATATATATATATATATATATATATATATATATATATATATCGATCGTAATTCCCCATGCGTAATACGCATTTGTTCTAAAAAAAATAATAAGCAAAATATATATATATAATGAAAATAGAAGGACGTGAACTTAAATTTCATTCAAGATCATTTCGCGGGCTTCGGAATAAACGCTACAAATATATCGGCATCACACAGATACATCTTAATAGACAACGACTGAAAGAAATTTATCACAATTAACAAAGAATACGCATCACACAATTGTTTGATGTGTATTGTCTGTTAATTTCGTTGTGCTAAAGATTTTCTAAAACAGGAGGATACCAACTTGAACTCCATCCACGTTCCTCTTGCGGGCCACAGGATAAACGCTACAACTATATAGGCATCACACAGATACATCTTAAACAGGCAACCATGAAAAGAAATTAGCCTTCTAACGTTTTTTGTGCGACCGATAAAACATCTAACATGTTAGGGTCTTCTTTCAAACAAGCAATATGGTTTTAGTTCCTCTCGGTCAACGTCTGATGTATTGATTATATTTTAAGGGAAGAGTTTATCAAGCTTTAGATAAGAATGCTGGCCAAATAACTAATCATCATAGGCTTAGGGGTCGGGTGATGTCTTTACAATACCCTATATTGAATATCCTCTCGCATTTAACTACACACACACAAACACACACACGTATATACACACACACACACACACACACACACACACACACACACACACATATATATATATATATATATATATATATATATATATATATAACGTCATCCACAGACAGACTGTTTCGCAGCTCATCAGTGCGGCTAGACATCCGGTTGCCTCTAGCTAGGATCGAAACTTGGTGTCAGGTTGGAGATTCTAACCATTAAGCCGTCGGCGCACGGTAGGGATGAAGGTGGATTTTTAGCGTATTTATTTTTAGAAACACGCCCAGTGACCGACAGTGGCTTAATTCACTTTTGCGAAGAGTCTCGCTATATAGCTATAAATAGTCACTGTTTACCAACCCACACCTCCTCCCCAGTGAGCTCAACTAGGGTATATATATATATATATATATATATATATATCTCTTGCATTTAACCACACACACACACACACACACACACACACACACACACACACACACACACACACACATACACATATATATATATAAAATAAAAATGGAAGGACACCAACTTGAAATCAATCTACGTTACTTTCGCGGGGCTCGTAATAAACGCTACTATTATACAATACGCATCAAACAATTACATCTTAAAAGTCAACCGTGAAAATAATTAACAACTAACCTCTTGAAAATGGCTAAAGGAATAACCGAAAGCACTTGGGACAATAGACACTACGGACAATTTTTATATTGCCTTAACCCTCCCGCCAAACAGAATAATTTACGAATATTAGAAAAACACAATAAAAAAATTCATCAAATATTCCTTGTCTGTCATATTCAATGAAATGTGTTTGAAAGAAAGGTTGCTGCCCAAATATACTTTTTTTTTCAGCCGTGCTCAACACACGAAGGCTCGGAATAAACGCTCCTATTCAAAACTGCACAAAGACAAATCTTATACAATCAAATGTGAAGAGAAACTAACAAAGCCTGGCAACAAATCCCTTTGAAAGTGGCGAAAGAACTGGCCGAAAACTCTTGAGACAATGGACAATATAGACAATTTTTAAACTAACTTGCTCCCATAAAACGGAAAAAATTAAGAATGCTGGAAAAAATAAATAAAAAATTAATTAAATTTTCCTTATGTGTCATATTAAACGGAATATGTTTAAAAAGAATGGATGGTGTTCAAATATAACGTAATATATATATATATATATATATATATATATATATATATATATATATATATATATATGTATGTATATATATATATATATATATATATATATATATATATATATATATATGTATATATATATATATATATATATATATGTGTGTGTGTGTGTGTGTGTGTGTGTAGTACAGGTAATAAATACGTTGGTATATAATCCAAGTGGAAACTAGTAATATCAAATATTAAAACTGATCCACATTAAGAGCTTAATGTATTTATTATAACAGACCATATAAATTACACAACAAAATATAAAATTACCTCATATGGGGATAGATCTCATTCAACCAACACGAAGTAGATCAGTCTTATTCAACCTCGATGTATGGATTCCATGTGTAATATATATATATATATATATATATATATATATATATATATATACGATACATCTTAAACAGTCAAACATGAAGAGTAATTAGCAAAACCTGGAAACAAATCCACTTAAAAATGGCTAAAAAGGTGGTCGAAAACGCCTGGGACAATAAAGAAAAGTGTTGCGTATCCTTACTTCCAGCAAACGAAAAATGTAAGAATATTGGAAAAAAAAAAACTAAATAAGAAATTAATTAAATTTTTCTTGTCTGTCATATTCAACGAAAGAAGTTTAAAATAAAGGTTTCTGTTCAAATATACAATAATATACAGGGTGTCCTCCACAAAATTAACATTATTTAAAATGTGAATATCTAATACCTGTATGTCCCTGGCAAACAAAATTAAATAGGCTTCATGTAAAAGAATAAAAGATTTATTTATCAAAATTCGAACAAGATATTCAGTAGGGATGGAGATTTTATAATCGATTTCACAAAACGTCGCAAATGTACAATATCCGCACCTCCTGTAACACGACACACTTTGAGTCGATAGTCCAGCTTCTGCCAAACACGCTGTAGCACGTTTTGCGTAACATTCTTCAGCACTTCAGTGATTCTATGCTTAAGTTCCTCTAGAGGCGTGATACAGACCGGTCCTTTCACATAGCCCCATAGAAAAAATCACAAGGTGTCAAGTCAGGTAAACGTGGTGGGCCATTTCAACTGCACATTGTCATTATCCCTGGCACCATCGATCCATCTTGCACAGTTAACTTCGTTTTTTATACATTTTGTTAACATTTGAGATCATTTTACACATTTTGTTAAAATTTGATATATATATATATATATATATATATATATATATATCTTGTTCCTTCAAATTGACAACAATTTGCAGTTTAATAACATAGCCAATTCTCGCTCAAATTGATGTCAATTCCAAGTGGGGAGACCATATATATATATATATATATATATATATATATATATATAAGGTCTTCCTCACTAATTGACATCATATATATATATATATATATATATATATATATATATATATATATATATATATATATATAGAGAGGTGACCCCCCACCGAAATTGATATTTATATATATATCTATAGTGTCACCTCCGAAATTGACATCAATTTGCTGTTTAATGACATAGCCAATTGTCGTCGCAAATTGATGTCAATTTGATATATATACTATATATATATATATATATATATATATATATATATATATATATATATATATATATATATATATATAGGCTCTCACCATAAAAAAATTATATAAATTTTCAGTTTAGTAACATAGCCAATTCTCGTTCAAATGATCTATATATATATATATATATATATATATATATATATATATATATATATATATGGTGTTTGTATAGTATCAGAGAAGAAGGTGAAGTAGAACGTAATAAGATTTGAATTCCGGGTTAAGTCAAGGAGGAGGCTTCCGTGACCCAAAGTCTAATTTCTCCCATCATTATGACGCCATTTCTTGTCAAACAGCAAGACGACTTTCTTTAATCATTCAATTTTTTTAATGCAGCCGCTTGCAACGAATGAAGGAAAAAGTAAATATTTGATGAAAGACGGGGTTTCTTTGCGGTGTCACGTTTTTTCTGATTTGACCAGAATTTGTTTGCCATTGCGTGTGTGTTCAAGCACATAGTGGATATGTATTAAAGATTTAAATAATATAACACTATATCTCTCTCTCTCTCTCTCTCTCTCTCTATCTATCTATCTCCCTATCTATCTATCTACAGTGTTTTCATCTATCTATCTATCTATCTATCTATCTATCTATCTATCTATCTATCTACAGTCTGTCTATCTCTCTCTCTCTCTCTCTCTCACTATCTATCTATCTATCTATGGCGTGACTTTTGTCTATACTGACATTTTTTTGAAACAAAACATTTCCAATTAGATATTTATTAAAGATTTAAATAATAAAAGTCTATCTATCTATCTATCTATCTATCTATCTATCTATCTTTTGTCTATAATGACATTTATTTTGCAACAAAACTTTTCCGATATAAAGTCTTCTAAAGTATACACACTGGTGTACCTTAATATTTTAACGCCATAGAGATTTGGTTCTTTTCGAGCGCGCACAAACTGTTCTCTTTACCTGACGAGATCTCTAAAAGTTGCGTCTAGAATCTTCCAGAATATCAACATTGTTTAGCTGATATTTTTTACGACTTATCAACCTTTTGCAGGTTTAAATAACCCGCAAAAAGGTGAAAAGCTGTAAAAAATATTTTTAGTTTGTCAGAATTCAGTCAGTTATGTGCCATACGTGATACACGCTTAGGCGATCATGTATCTTTCGATACATGACTGATGAGGCAGATATTTTTCCCGCAGTAGGTTGCCATTTCTTTTTGCGGTAGACCAGTTGCCAAGCAAAGCTATAGAACCCGATCTGTCCTGATATTTACTCATTTAAATTGAGCCATAACTGAAGAGGTGTGTGTGTGTGTGTGTGTGTGTGAATTCATATCTTCCCCAAGGGTATTTGCACGTAAGTGAATATAATAGATTTGAATTAGAGCTCGTCTCTCCGATTAACAATTCTCCATTATCCATTAGAATACACCACCCGCACATCCAAGCCGTCAACCATCTAGGCACTGACCAAGCTCGACATTGCTTACCTTCAGAGTGATCGTCGGGGAACTGGTGTTTCAACATGATGTATCCGTAAAAATGGGCGTATTTCCCAACAGAAGGTTGCCCTAGGCATCACATTGTCTTCGCTGTCCTTGTGTTTTCCTACAGCACCTCCCACTGCCATCGCTTCTCCAGAATAAAAATGATACTCGCCCCATTCAAGAGATAATGAACTCCACTGAACTAACTTTCATACAGTCAAGATGCTCGTGTGCCGTTACAGAATGCGTAAGATGGCCCAGAAGGGACAAAAGACGACGTGGAATTCTGACTATGTTGAATTTCTTTTAATAAGGAGTGCTAGAGAAAAGCAACAAAATTTGCGATATGAGCTCTGGTAAAAACATGAAATGATAATAGAAAAAATTGCAATATGGGCACTGGTAAAAAAAGATTACTGAAGACATTAGGTTTATAAAACCCAGAAATTCATACACAGATGTCCTCAAGGACACATGGCACAGTGGATAAAGGCATTAGTTAGATCCAGTGACAGGACTTTCAGAGGGGAATTAACAGGAGATAACTGATAACTGACATCCATTAAACATGGCACGTGGAACTAGAACAGTCTACCCCAGTGAGCCAAATAAAGAAATGAAGAAGGCCGGAGCGTACAACGGTCGACATTGTAATAAATATGGCGATAAAGATTCGGACAATAGTCCAAATAATGTAAATAGTGTACATAATACCTCATCTCAGAAATATAGACAGATACTGAAAGGCCGAAACGTTGTAATAAATATGGTGACAAAGATGAGGACAATAGTCCGAATAATGTAAATAGTGTACATAATACCTCATCTCATAAATATAGACAGATACTGAAAGGGCGAAACGTTGTAATAAATATGGCGACAAAGATGAGGACAATAGTCCGAATAATGTAAATAGTGTACATAATACCTCATCTCAGAAATATAGACAGATACTGAATGGCCGAAACGTTGTAATAAATATGGCGACAAAGATGAGGACAATAGTCCGAATAATGTAAATAGTGTACATAATACCTCATCTCAGAAATATAGACACATATTGAAGGGCTGAAATGTTGTAATAAATATGGCAACAAAGATGCGGACAATAGTCCGAATAATATAAATAGTGTACATAATACCTCATCTCAGAAATATAGACAGATACTGAATTTCCTTTGTTTCAGTTTATGATCTAATACCTAAAAAGCGCGAACGTAGACACAGAGACAGTTGCAAAAATTTGAAGGGTCAGAATGCGTCCCACACCTAGATTCTTTCGAGAGGCAAGCCAGTACGAGGCGATGAGATTCTAACCAAAGAATTGACATTCATTCTCCTGATCTCCCTCTCGCTTACTTCTACAAACCCTACTGCAACTACTATTATTTATATAATAAAGCGAGCTAAAAAAAGGAAATTATCCGTCGTTGATGCAGTCCCGTCAGAGTTTGAAGAACTGAACCCAGAAACAACACGATACGCAAGACGTTTTTCCTAGGTTTTTTGACTGATCTGCATCAACGCAGGCATATACACAACTAGGGTTAATATATTATATAATGGAAAGCATGCCCTCGTTCACGTTGATCAATGTTATGTATAGTATGTGCCACAGTATCCTGTTCGTTGGTTCATACTTGGCTGAAAAAGATTTCGTTCAACTTCGTCCATATGTAATGGTTGCCGAACTGATCGTCGGCGATTAATGGTTTAATTGTCAATAGATCATCTTCGCCAGACACACAAAGATTCGGTAATAAATTTCAGTCCAAATTGGTACAATTAATGGTAGAAATTACGACTCAAAAGCTGCAAGATTTACATTTTAGGGACAGTATCTCCTTGCAGTCAGTCAGATAAGAGATATGGTCCAAAACAATAGATAGTTATTTGTACGCATCAACATTTTTTAACATATCCTTGTGTTGCAAAGGTGGGATTTTCTTTGTTGGTGTTTACTTCTCTAATACTTACAGTATTACCAAGCTAGATGTTGCTCGAATTCCGTGATAGAACGAAAAGCGATAACTTCAACGTGATTTAACCAATAACTATTTTATAGTTACCACAATTGAATATGGTCATCTCTCAGGTCGTGCTGTTTCCGAAATGCAACCTGGGCATCTTATATGAGCCGTTGTCCCTTCAGGACTTGGGCGATCATGGATCTAAACTATTCCCTATCCCTTTTAGCTCTTAGTAAACGTTGTCCTTTTGCGATCTCTCCTAAACCTGTACTGCCAACCATTTACGCAAGCTCGTTAGAAAGCTCACATATTCGGTCCATGGTATCCTCAGCATCCTTCTGTAGAAATTTCAACTGTCTCTTTCTGATGTTAAGTATAAGGTTCCTTTTTGTTGCCATTTTCTCTAAAACATCGTCGTTGCTCACATATTCGGTCTATCGTATCCTCAGCATCCTTCTGTAGAAATTTCAACTGTCTCTTCCTGATATTAAGCATAAGTTTCCTTTTTGTTTCCCTTTTCTCTAAAACTTCGTCGTTGCTCACATATTCGGTCCATGGTATCCTCAGCATCCTTCTGTAGAAATTTCAACAGTCTCTTCCTGATGTTGAGTATAAATTTCCTTTTTGTTTCCATTTTTCCTAAAACTTCGTCGTTGCTCAGGTTCGGTTATCCTCTATCCTTCTAGAAATTTCAATAGTCTCTTCCTGATGTTTGTGAAATTTCCTTTTGTTTCACTGTTTTTTTGAAACACTTATCTAGGATAGTCACAGCAAAGGATGAAAAATCACACTTTGGTTTTAAAGAACATCAATTTTTGAGAAAAATTCTTAAAACTGTTTGGGATATTTTTGGTAACAAAAAATGGGTTTTTGCGGAAAAGGGTTTAAAATTTTTGGGCCATGAAAGACCTCTTCTTTCCAAATGTCCAACGGAGAAAAATGGCGTGTTTGGACTCATTATAAGGCCTTCATGCAAGGCACTGTTGAAGGTTTACGTTCTTTAGGACGCCAACGCAAAAACTGGTTGGACAATCTCAAACAATAAGCAGGTAAAAAAACTATTATTTTGAATTTGATGGCTATTGTTGATAAAGATTTAGCGTGGCTTCTGCATTCGGATCCCCCCCTACGATTGCAAAAGCCAAGCGAATGATGATGATGATGATTACCAATAAACCCTTCCACTAAAATATCTAGAAATTTCATCATCGCTGATTTTCTTTAAGAAAAAGATTCAATATGGCTTCTGCATTCGGATCTCCCCAGAATTGCTGACGGCTGCCGATGATGGACCGTTATGGAGCTGACTTTGAATGGCTTCTATATTCGGATCTCTCTTACGATTACAAAAGTCAAAGGGGATGATAATGATGATGATGATTCTCAGTATCCTCCTATAATCTACACAATTCTCTTTGGTTCTTTGGCCATACAAACTGTATTTTTTTGTCTATAATTTCATATTCAACATATCTAAATTAACCAATGAATGTTAGGTTCTCTATTTCTAGACTTTACGTTAGGTTTTTGGCAATTCATTTAGCGGATCGGAAATTATACACGGCCGAACTTTATGTTGCATGTCAAGAACCACGTTGTGGCATTCTCATTTTTATTCCATCTGTTGTTAACTAGGGCAAGAAATGGCTTATCAATTTTAACGCCTTCAAAACGAAAACTTCTCTCTATTCATCATCTGAGAGATACCGAATTGCGTTGTTTTGACAGGTACAATGTACGACAGCCCGTGGAAGACCATCATACAAGGCACTGTTGAAGGTAGACGTAGAAGAGGACGTCAACTTAAAAAAAAACTGGTTGGACAATGTCAAACAATGAACAGGTATGACTATACCAGAATTGCTGACGGCTGCCGTTGATAGATCGTTATGGAGGAGACTTAGTGTGACTTCTAAATTCGGATCTCTCTTACGATTACAAACGTCAACGGGATAATGATGACGATGAAGATGATGATAATAATTCTTAGTATCCTCCTGTAGAAACACATTTCTGTTGCACATAGCCATACCAACTGTTTATTTGTCTTTAATTGCATATTCAACATATCTAAATTAGCTAACTGATTTTGGATTCCCTATTTATAGACGTTACGTTAGGTATTTGGGAATACATTTAGCGGATCGGAAATTATACATGACCGAAACTTTATGTTGCATGTTAAGAACAACATCGTGTCATTCTCATTTTTATTCTATTTGTTGTTAACTAGGGCAAGAAATGGCTTAATAATTTTAACGTATTCAAAACGAAACTTCCCTTTATTCATCATCTGAGAGATACCGTATTTCCTTTCGTCATTTTGCCTAAAGTTAACCTCCAGGAGAAAGACTCGTTGTTCCTTCTGAAGCTGACAAAAAGTGGAGCGACAATATTAAATCAATTGCTAGGTCTGATGCTAAGAAAACTGGTTTTCTATGTCATTGAGGGGTGTTTATGGATGGTCTAATCTCGTTTGGACATGATCGCGGGTCGATTTAATTCAGTCCTCTTCTTCTCTTGGTCGGTGTCGCGAAATGTTCTTTGGGTTCAGAGACGAAAAGGAAACAAAAAAGAAAACTTTTAACTTACTTATTTTATTAGTGTCGCCGACGTACATTCTACCAAGTGGGGTTTGCAACACCCTCTATTAGAGAACCGATTTCAAAACACAAAATCTCACACGTCCATTTCCTTTGACGTGTAACAACCAACTTTCGAAAGATCCTTCACCACTGGGGTGGGTAGGTTGCACAAACGCAATCTAACACGTCTAGCTAGTTTAACGTTCAAAAACAACTCCCCCCAAAAACTTAATCTATAACTCATTCCCATATTAGGCTCAGCCAATTAAAATCGACTTGCTTATTTTGTCTACCATCTGACCTCAGAAGTGCTGAGTCAAAATATGTAAAAAAATTGTCTCAATCTATTATTTAACATTCTTACTATAAAAAAATCATTTATGAATTTTATTTCAACTACATTATATTTAATATCATGCTAGACATTTTCTCTCCAGAATCCATCTTACATATTTATATGTCTACCATTCGTCAATATGGGCTGTTGCTCTTGCTATATATTTAGAGATTCTTGATAAAATCCAAAGAATCCGTAACGTTACTGGTCCTGACATGGCACCTCAGTTTAGCCAGTTTCCCACTGTTGCTTCCCACTGTTGCATGTATCTCTTTTATAGATACTTTCAAGGTAATTGCTTTGATATACTTGCCGCTATGTTAAATAGACCTTATGAATCCAAGCGCAGTACTAGATTGGCGGCTAGGTCTCATCAATTTACAGTTCATTTGGCTAGATTCAACTGTATGTTCTATGCTAACAGCTTCTTCTTCTTGATTGCAGAACTCTCTTCCGGCTCCATGATTTCCAGCCAATTTTCACACTCATGAGCCCCTTGTGTAGTTTGGCTTTATTGCCTTGCTTGAGGTGAAATGATAAGAAAAAAATGTATCGAGAAAAAAAAAAGCACACCGTATTTGTGGTACAGGCTCTCAATTACGGTGGCTCGGAGATGGTGAGCTTCTTAATCGTAATTTTAATGGTTTTCAAACTTGTCTCGCTAGATAAGTTAGGACTGAGTAGCGATTTCGACCATCACTATAATTGAGGCCTTATACCATACCTAATCAATGTTTAGAAAATCACTTTATGTGACTGCCAACTGAAGAACAAATTCACATTTCACTTGTAAAGATTTGCAAAAAATGTTTACTGAACAAGACGTCACAAACCATAATGTAATCCTTTTTGCGAAAAAAAAAAACAGGTAGGCTCCTTATTGGACGAGGAGCGATGAAAAGTTTTTGCCCTGAACCACTTTGTAAAAATCTTTTTTTTTTTTGCAGGTTTCAGCCAACAACTTTTCAGTACACCCTGATGAGAGAAAATTACCCGCCGTAAACTGCTTTTAATTATTTCCCTTGCACGTTTTCATCCGCGTTTGATCTGCACTTCACATTAGTCGTTGATTCAGTCTCGTATCAGGCAATGGAAGCCATTTTGAGTGGAGGTAAAAGTGATCTCCCATCAAGAATTAATTATGCAACATGCACGGACTGATCTCAAACCTCTCTTTCTTTCTTTCTTTCTTTCTTTCTTTCTTTCTTTCTTTAATGTCCCTACCTATTTGTTATTCTGTAATTAATAAAAGAAGAAATCTTTCTTTCTTTCTTTCTTTCTTTCTTTCTTTCTTTCTTTCATGTCCTATTTGTTACTGTGATTATTCTTTCTTCCTTTCTTTTTTCCTTTCTTTAATGTCCCTACCTATTTGTTATTCTGTAATTAATATTCTTTCTTCCTTTCTTTCTTTCTTTCTTTCTTTCTTTCTTTCATTTCCTTTTGTTATTTCTTTATCCGTTCTTTGCTTATTTCTTTTCATTTTTTAATGTCCCTTGAGTGTTTTTTATTCTTTGTTTCTTTTCCTATCTTCAACCCCTTCCTTTCTTTTCTTTCTTTCTTTCTTTCTTTCTTTCTTTCTTTCTTTCTTTCTTTCAGTAGTTCTTACTTATTTGTTTTGTTTTCTTTATTCCTTTCTTTCTTTCTTTCTTTTCTTTTTTATTCAACCCTTATGTTTTTTTTTTTTCTTTCTTTCTTTCTTTCTTTCTTTCTTTCTTTCTTTTGTGTTTCTTTCGTTCTTTCTTTTTATTTCTTTCTTTTTTCTTTCTTTCTGTTCTTTCCTTTTTTTTCTGTCATAATTCGTTTTTGTTTCTTTCTTTCTTTCTTTCTTTCTTTCTTTCTTTCTTTCTTGCTTTTCTTTTCTTTTTTTATTGATATTACATCTTTGATTTTCTCTATTCTTTGTTTTCGATTTTCTTAATTTGTTCATTTTAGTATTTCTTTCTTTTTATCATTCTTCTGTCTGATATTTTCTTTTTCTTTCTTTAATGTCTTCACTCTCACTTCTTTTTTCTTTCATTTTCTTTTCTCTCTTCTACATTGCAACTTTACTTCACATTTTATTGCATTTTTCTCTTTCTTTGAAACTTTCATTTTTTTCATAGTTTTTTTTTCATTTCAATTTCTTTCACTGAAGTAATTTTTGGCGATGTTTTTCATTTTTTCTTAAGTGATCTATCTATCTATCTATCTATCTATCTATCTATCTATCTATCTATCTATCTGCGTATGTTCATTATCTATCTATCTATCTATCTATCTATCTATCTATCTCTCTATCTATCTGAGTATGTTCAGTATCTATCTATCTATCTATCTATCTATCTATCTATCTATCTATCTATCTATCTGTTATGGTCCAGGTTAGGACCAAGGAAGAACAACACGAACACAAGAGTAGAAATAACGAGTGTATATTACACGAAATAATAATACAAGATGTGGAAGGTGTTAGTATGACTGTCAGTCTGGTTTGGAGTGAACGACTATCGGCTCGACTCGATTCGTCCCTCTCTCTTGAGAGGCGTAGTATACATAGTGTTAGGAAGATTTCATTCTGTAGTTATAGGTAAGGACCCATGACACTATCTATCTATCTATCTATCTATCTATCTATCTATCTATCTGCATCCAGTCTGTGCGGTCGCAATAAATGTTCTTTTCGCATTGCAAATAGGTCTTTGTGTCGTATATAATTAAATGCTTTCGTGAAATGTATCACTCCAACAACCCGTATGTAAATATTATTTAATATATTTTCTGTTTATACGTCATTTATTAATATATACAATTTATTTAAGTAAATGCTCCGTTTAATATAAATTAATGCACTATTAATTACATTTACCGGTCTGAATGTTCGAGAAATTATTGTAAAATATGCGTTCTCCAACAGGAATCGAACCTGTATTCCTATACGGAACCGTCATTTGATCCGTCGGAGAACGTATATTTTCTACGAAATTTCCTGAGCATTCAGACCGATAAATATAAGTGATAAGGTTTACTTGTGTAAATGAATGACAGAACAGGGTTTATGAGGAATTACAGAAAGACAAACTTTATTAAGAGTTATGAAGGACAGATAATTAGGGAGAGATATAATCCCCTACGTCCTGAAGGGACACGGCACATAGAAGAAGAAGAAGATGTTCGTTTAATTTTCCTTCTACTTCTCTTATTAGTATCAGCCGTTCTTTGCTGATTCTGTGACCCTTTAGCGGTCAATAAGTAAAACCTGAGTCAGTAGAGAGAAGAGTGTTTGTGTCGACTCTGTGAAGAGAAGATGCGTTAATAACACAGGTGGAAAAAACGCAGATGCCTACAACATGACGTTCTGGACGTGTGAGTAAAGACAGATTTTTGTAACATCCATTCGCTCTCCATTTCTGGGTTGGAGAGTAATCATGTAACACATTTCTACACTTTGTTTAGCATGTTCTTATTTCTTTTGAAAAACAATTTTCATTTATGTTCGTCCGACTTCACCAAATCCATTATTTTAATTTTTAATGTTTGGATAAAGAACTGTACCGACTTCAGATAGATACATATATATACATAGATATGACTTAGACAAAGCTGACAAAGAAAACTGCACTATTTTAAATAGTGAAATATACATTTTGAAAAAAAGTTAATTCCCTTATTAAAAATGAAATTTTAATATACATATACACACACACACACACACACACACACACACACATATATATATATATATATATATATATATATATATATATATATATATATATATATATATATATATATATATATATATATATAAATGAAAAAATGTCCTAGCAACTGGAATTAATAGCGTTCTCTAAATTCTTCCAGATGCTAAGGACATTTTGTTTTTGTTATTATTAGTTACTTTGTTTAAATAAATTCATTTCATTTTTTGCCTTGAGAAAGTCCACATTGGACAAAACGCGTCGACAACTATTACAGTTTTCCTATTGTCATTTATATTTATATATATTGTCTTTTTGACAGGTTAACTCTGAGAAATTTTCATATATATATATATATATATATATATATATATATATATATATATGTATATAAAAAAAAGAAAGAACAGTAATGCTTTTAATTTAATTGCAAAATTAAATTCGGGGTTTTTAGCTTCTATTTTTTGAAACATGGTTGGAACTGTGTAGCGGAAAAACCATATTTTAAATCAATTAATTTATAATATATATATATATATATATATATATATATATATATATATATATATATAATATAAATAATAATAATAATAATAATAATAATAATAATAATAATAATAATAATAATAATAATAATAATAATAATAACATATACACGAATACAAGGTTGGTATAGATGGAATAAAATTCCAGTAACTAAAAACACTGTTTCTAAAAAATTGCTCAGTGCAAAATAGAACGAATAATATTAATTTCAAATCATAACATAAGGATGTTATAACATCACTACAAAAATGACTCCTATTTGGGTAGTGATTGGTTTTAAACTCTTTAAAAACTTTTTTATTTTACAATCAACGCCATCACTTGAAAAGACACCAGATGTGTTGAAACAAAATGGCTATTTTGGTAGTGATGTTATAACATACTTACGCTATAATTTTAAATATATATATATATATATATATATATATATATATATATATATATATATATAGAGAGAGAGAGAGAGAGAGAGAGAGAGAGAGAGAGAGGGTGTCCATAAAGTTCGTGTGCACTTTAAAAAATTATAATTTTATTTGTATTTGCGATAGAAATGATTTGTAAAAAGGATTAGAAAGAAGTAAATCTCTATTTTTTAAGGTTTTATTGAAATTTTATTTAAGTTTCCACATGTCCTCCATTATTAGCAATAGAAAGGGTAATACGATTTTGCTGTTCACGGAAAACATTTGCCAATTGATTTACAGTAATGCCTGAAATCACAGTTATTTTAGCTACACTTACGACTAGGTACATTAAACTTCATATCATTTTTTTATAGATTATTTCTATCGCAAATACAAATAAAGTTATAAATTATTTAAAGTGCACCCTGTATATAATGAATATATATGGATATTAGTTTGTAACCATCTGAGGATCGCATAAGCGTGAAACCCACCGTTACAAACATATCAATAACTATATATATATATATATATATATATATATATATATATATATATATATATATAGTTGAATTATAGTAGTATTAAAATAGCTGTCTTCATGCAAGTATCGTATCCTGTCGGCACTCCGGCATTTAAAACAAACAACTGGAAGAAGAAACCTCACCTAAAATAACCGGCTACTATTATGTAGCTGACTCAGAAACAGACAAAAAGTCCATCCGTTGCCAAGATTCCTCGGACAAGTGTAGTATTCCAGCCGGCCCTGAGTAGCAGCGGCGGCTCCAGCCGGCCCTGACCAGTAAAAGCGGCTCCTGCAGACACTGACCAGCATCTGCAGCTCCAGCCAGACATAATCAGCAACAGCAGCTCCAGCCGGCCATCTAAAGCAGCAGCGGCTCCAGTCGGCATCTAAAGCAGCAGCACCAGCCGGCCATCTAAAGCAGCAGCAGCTCCAACCAGCCATGACCCAGGAGCAGCCAGCCCTGACCGTGCAGCAGCAGCTCCAGTCGGCCTTCACCACAGATGCAACGATATGCGATAAAATGTGCTTTCCTGGACTACACTATTCATTGCACTACACTTTTTCAGTAGAACACTCTTCTGACTTTCTATATGTCACCATATTTTGGAATTGTTATTTTCTCTAACGACAATAAACTCGGCAATATATATTTTTTACTCAAGTCTTCGTTATGATTACCAATATACCACCCGCAACATAGCAAGCGGATCACCTTCTTCGGGTGTGACACGATATTTGGAATGGTTTTATCCAGGAGCTTTTTCGTTGCATGTTGTTGTAAACAATCCATTTTTCATTATATGCGATCATTCTTATGAAAAACAAAAACAAAAACAAATGGGTTGTTTTTGCTGTCTTTGAGTAGATATCTATCTATCTATCTATCTATCTATCTATCTATCTATCTATGAGCTCATATCTATTTATCTATGAGTTCGTATCTATCTACCTATCTATCTATGAGCTCATATCTATTTATCTATGAGCTCATATCTATCTATCTATCTATCTATCTATCTATCTATCTATCTATCTCAGTTAAAGGACTTCCCTTAAATCGTGAGGCAAACACCATAGAGATTCACGCATCCAAGTGTTTTCAAATGCCTTATAACGCACATATGAGTCACGTGGAGCATCTCTGCGATCTCTTACTCGTCTTATGTGACCGGGATTATTTTTAATCAGCATTTCGATTTCATCATCATTAACGACTTCAGGCCTACTGGAACCGACTCTGTCTTCTAGATCGAATGTCCCACTCCCGAACCTAACTAGCCAGTATTCTCAGCTACGGGACCATATCCATAAACGGCACATATCTCATTTGCTGTTTGTATGGTATTTTCTTCTTTTTTTTTAAATTAAAAGAGCATGTGATGACTAAAACGCATCTCATTTTACACTATTTTTAATTTTAACATAAAAACATGTAAAAATCAGAATCCACAC
>CAHIKZ030003068.1:70000-80000 GCA_903632075.3 Acanthosepion pharaonis | reverse complement strand
CTTAAAGAAATACAAAAAAAAAAATGTTCTCACGAGTACAACCCACACCTTACGAAGGGCTTTATGTAAAATATGTTTTTTTTTATTGTTTTTTTTTAAAAATTGCACAGTGGAAAATGTCATGATGTCATTTCTGACGTTAGGTCTTTGGAGTAACCACCAGAAATTAAAGGAAATAGAATAATATTACTAACACCAACAACAACAACAACAGATTTCTGATGTAATAATTATTCACAACGCATATCTTTAAACATTTGGAATGTTAATGATATGTCCCGGAAAGCGATATATTTGTTCGAAGTAGCAAAGTGGTTGTTGACTACTGTAACCGGGTAGGACAATCTAGCAGGTAACCTTAATGGACTGGTCCTCGTCGTAGTGGTAGGCAATAGGCGTAGTCAATAGGCGAAGACAATAGGCGCCATCCCTGTACCTCCACATCAGTCTGTATTTATGGCTGACACCAGCCAATCATATTACTGTGAGGGGGAACCCAGGTATATACATATTCATTACATCAGTTAAAATTTTAATTATCATAAATTTTAAATCTGAATTTGAAGCGTTAAATTCAAGAAGAATGATTATTAAAAAGTACGTAAATCCAATTTTTTTCTAAAAAAAGACCGTACCATGATGAAAAAAGTCGCAAATTTGATAAAAACAAAGATTTAATAATAAAATATTTGTTATTAAAAATGGAAGAGCACGGGATTTCTTTTTATTATTATATTAAATTTTTAATCCATTTCAGCACGTTCGAAATTTTGGTTAAAAATCTTCTTTTTTCTTGCGTCAGTGGGTTGGCCAGATATCGGTATTGGCAATTTTAGAGTTTTCTTTTAGCGTTAAAAATCAAATAATTGTCAGATTTTAATGGAATTTTCAGAATTTATTCACAAATGAATGAAATTATTTTTGAACTTTTCTTCTTTCGAAAATCTTGGTAAAAATAATTTATTAACCCAAATAACTTAATTGTATGAAATTTTTAGACATAAAATTTTCCGCCTCTTCATACTTTAGTTAAAGGCAGGACTCTTTAGAAAATTTAAATCATCAATTCGTTTTTGTCAAACAGAAACAGCATTTACCAAAAATCTGCAATGAACCGTAAAATAAAAATGCTATAAGTGATATTATTTAATTAGGAATGATTTCAATTGCCTTGATAAATAAGATATATTAAGGAAGCTAATGTATTAAGAAAAACCTTTTTCGATGAATAATGAATTTTTACATGAATTGTTTTAATTTTTAAAAATTCTAATTCGGAAAAAATATTAAATTTTAATTCTTTTAAAATTCTGTATTAATTTCAGTCTTTTAGGTGATGTTGTTATTATGTGAAAACTATATTTACTAATCATAAACGGAAGAGGTTAATACAAACACCGATATGTTAAAAAGAATTATGAATTTTTTGTACGAGTATAAACGTGACGTTTTTTGTTTTTTTTTTGTAAATACGGGTGACCATACACGACATTATCAGAAAATAAGTGGGTTGGCTATAGTAAATTTAAAGCCAACATTTCTAAAATTCAATAAAACATTAGATTACAGAGAATATTATCCTATTTTTTTAATGATTATTGAGTATTTAAAATATCTTACTTATTATAAAACGCAGATTGTGTGTGTGTGTGTCTGTACGTTTATATATTGGATTGGATTTCCTACATTTTTTAACCGATTTCAACAAAACTTCACAGGACTATGTAAAATTACCTTGCAGTGGTTCTGACAGCGCCCCAAATTGGAAAAACAATTTTTTTTGCATGAAATCAATTTGAAAACACGATTAAGAGGCATTAATGAAAGGGGGACAACTCATATCGAGTTATACTTATTAATATCAAGTTATCAAGTTACACTTATTATAAAACCCAGGTTGGTTGTGTGTGTGTGTGTTCATTTATATATGGGAACAAATTTCCTACATTTTTCAACCGATTTCAACAAAACTTCACTTTTTTTTGTCAGGTAGTGTTTCTTATTGTTTTGCACACTTTTTTTTCTTTATTTTTACATTCAGAATGCTTTAAAAATTCCATTTACAAGACAATTGTTTATAATAAAATTCTATTCAATCAGTAGACTCATAACGATTGAAAACAATGTTTTTGTTTGAGTTTGGGTTTGACCAATTCGTAAAAAAAAAAAAAAAAAACAAAAACAAAAAAAAACTAATTAAGACATGTGCGTCCGTCAACCTTAAACAATAATCTTTGTCAATTTTATTTTTCAGTCTTTATGATGGTCGATACTTGATCTATCTCTTACTGTTACATCCCCGGGCAACGCCGGGCTCTACTGCTAGTATATATATAAAAAGGCGCACCCGTCATTTTCTTCAATAATGTTTTACAGATAAAGTCTCTGTAGAACAATATTAGATCTGTCATCAGGCTGTCAGCACAGCACAACTAGAGTCGGATTAAAAATGCATTTCTGCGATAAAAAGTAAATAATATTTGTTTCAAATCAGACTAATTACACTTTAAATCAGCTAATATTCCCCAAATAGAGTTTTAGAATATTTTATTTTTGGAATATTTTTTTTAATAAAGAGAATTGAATTATTTACATTATTCAGACTATTGTCCTCATCTTTGTTGCCATATCTATCACATGGCACAGTGGATAAAGGCGTTAGTTAGATCCAGTGAGAGAACCCAAAGAGTGTGAGTTCAATACCTGTTTAAGGCGGTGGAGAACTTGGAGAGGGGAATTAACAGGTGATAACTGATAACTGACATCCACTACACATGGTACGTAAAACTAGAATAGTCTACCCCAGCGAGCGAAATAAAGGGTTCAGTTCGTCATTCCAACAACCTGAAGAAGGCCGAAACGTTGTGATAAATATGGCAACAAAGATGAGGACAATAGTCCAAATAATGTAAATAGTGTACATAATACCTGATCTCAGAAACATAGACAGATTCTGAAAGGCCGAGACGTTGTAATAAATATGGCGACAAAGATGAAGACAATAGTCCGAATAATGTAAATAGTGTACATAATACCTCATCTCAGAAATATAGACAGATACTGAAAGGCAGAATCTTTGTAATAAATATGGCGACAAAGATGAGGACAATAGTCCGAATAATGTAAATAGTATACATAATACCTCATCTCAGAAATATAGACAGATACTGAAAGGCCAAAACATTGTGATAAATATGGCAACAAAGATGAGGAAAATAGTCCAAATAATGTAAATAGTGTACATAATACCTAAATCTCAGAAATATAGACAGATACTGAAAGGCCGAAACGTTGTAATAAATATGGCGACGAAGATGAGAACAATAGTCCGAATAATGTAAATAGTGTACATAATACCTCATCTCAGAAATATAGACAGATACTGAAAGGCAGAATCTTTGTAATAAATATGGCGACAAAGATGAGGACAATAGTCCGAATAATGTAAATAATGTACATAATACCTCATCTCAGAAATATAGACAGACACTGAAAGGCCGAAACATTGTAATAAATATGGCGACAAACATGTGGACAGTAGTCCGAATAATGTAAATAATGTACATAATACCTCATCTCAGAAATATAGACAGATACTGAAAGGCCGAAACGTTGTAATAAATATGGCAACAAAGATGAGGACAATAGTCCAAATAATGTTAATAGTGTGCATAATACCTCATCTCAGAAATATAGACAGAGAATTACATTGAGATAAAAGACGATTAAAAAGGGCGCTAATCAGCTATTTTAAAAAAAAAAAAAAAAAACTCCGACTCAATTTAAATTAGGTTTTGAAATCCGGCAAAATATATTAAATATTAAAAAGTAATATTGGAAATTAATTTAAATTTAATTTATTAGCTTGAAATTAAAATAAAAACTTCAACAAAGATTTTTGTTTTTGTTTTTTTTTTTTTAAATCATTTTAAACCTGAGGTATCGTGTTTTTTTGTGGAGGTCATTAATTTAAAGTGTCCACTGGTAATTTTATCGTTTTAAAAGCGTGACATCGGACGTCGCCTGAAGTGTTGAATGAGGGGACTACTATTCTTCAACGCCGTGTAACTCACTGTTTATGGGAGTGGTCTTCGCAGATATGTTTGTATTTGCAAATTAGACTATTAAGCTGGTTGGACGGAAGCAATTAACTGACAAGGATTTTGTCGACGCAAAATGATTTACGAGGAAACACTCGTTCCGGCATCATCATGTTTTCTATCTGCCACCATTTCAACCCCAACATACCACAATCTCCATTAGACATGACTCTCATATAACTGCATTTATTTTTCTTCTTCTTGAATCCGCTTTACCTAAACCACGACAAAAATAGTTTTTATAAATTCAAGCAGCTAATGTCTGGATCAAGGCTATGAGATCTACTGAAAGGTGACGAGTGTATATTCTTCTAGTATCTGTTTGTTTACTCTTCTCTCGGTAACATGACACGTTTGACACACGATCACAACGTTGAGCTTTGTACATATCCAGGCGGGTGTTACTAAAATTGTCCAGTTCTTCCGGTATTTCTCTTTTTGAAACGCCTCAGACGTCAGATAATAACTCTAACACTCCCCTTAAAGAGTAATTTGGAAGGTGCAGCTTGGGGTATTTCCTATTCCCTATAATTTGACATTGATTAATTTCCGCTTTGGGTTCATTATAACTTGCTCTTTTTCACGTTCTGGTGTTGTATAGCGAAAGACGCTATCCCAAAGCCAAGCAAAGTATTAAGAAACAGGAAAATATAATGGGAATCAAAGAAAACACTACTGAATGTTTTATTTAATATCGGTCCTCCTCTATGGCAGGGAATGCTGCACAATCTCCCTACAAATGAAGTAGAGACTTGAATCAACAGAAATGTGGTTCTACAGAAGGATGCTGAGAATACCATCAACCGAATAACGACGAAGCTTTAGAGAAAATGATAAAGAACAGTTCGGAGATCCGGCATCGGCGAGAACAACATGATTTTAACAAAATTTAACAAAACATTTACCAGAGCTCATATTGCAATTTTTGCTGTTATCATATGTTTTTTTTACCCTAGCTCATATTGCAATTTTCGTTGTTATTATTGTTTTTCTCTGAAACGTTGTGATAAATATGGCGACAAAGATGAGGACAATAGTCCGAATAATGTAAATAGTGTACATAATACCTCATCTCAGAAATATAGACAGATACTGAAAGGTCGAAACGTTGTAATAAATATGGCAACAAAGATGAGGACAATAGTCCGAATAATGTAAATGATGTACATAATACCTCATCTCAGAAATATAGACAGATACTGAAAGGGCGAAACGTTGTAATAAATATGGATGCAAAGATGAGGACAATAGTCCGAATAATGTAAATAGTGTACATAATACCTCATCTCAGAAATATAGACAGATACTGAAAGGCCGAAACATTGTAATAAATATGGCGACAAAGATGAGGACAATAGTCCGAATAATGTAAATAGTGTACATAATACCTCATCTCAGAAATATAGACAGATACTGACATGATTTTGTAGTCTAACAACATAACCAATTCTCGCTCAAATGATTTTAACAAAATTTAACAAAACTTTTATTTATTTTTATCAGGCCTTAGACTGATTGAGTTTGCCAGAAGCCTCGCCTTATTCAGAATAAACAACTGACATCAGACAATCGATTTTATATAATATTGTCGCATACATTTAGGAGAGATATGTAGCTTTAAAGTGTAGAATACAAATGTGGTTCTACAGAAGGATGCTGAGAATACCATGAATTGAACATACGAGCAACGAAGAAGTTTTAGAGTAAATGTATACAAAAAGGAAACTTATACTTAACATCAGAACATCATACAGTTGAAATTTCTAGGGCACGTCGTGAGGAAAGAGGACGTGGAGATTTTGATACTCACAGGACAGATCAAAGGCAAGAGGGACAGAAGAAAGCAAAGCATAACCTACCTGAAGAGCTTGAGGGGATGGATGGTGGATCTGGGTTTAGGGGAGATGATAAACAGACAGAAAGGCACAAAGGAACTTGTGGAGAGCCATGATCGCCTATGTCACAAGGATTGTGCTTGGCGTGTGGTAATAGTTGATGGGTTAGTCTGTTTAACTAATACTTCTGAGTGATAGCCTCAGTGGGAGACCTAAACATTGTGAAAACATAGGTAAGCTTAGCAATTAACAAATCACCGTTGGAAATCAAGGTCCTCCACAACTTCTTATATTTTTTTAACGTTGTGTCTCTTTACGAGCCTCGTATTACTCTTTCTAGAATCCATTCACACAAAATCGTTAGGTCACTTGTTTTCTTGTACTGTGAGTGTTAAATTCTCTAGGCTCTCTTTCCTCATTACGTAACCAAGATTCTGCAGCTGTGTCGTTCGGTACTCGGATATTTCGCCGAACGGTCATTTGGCCGTTGGACATTTTAACCGAATAGACATTTAGTCGAAAATGTAGTGGCGTACTTATATGTATGTCGCCCTCTTTATCGTAATGTGTTACATATATTTATATTTATTTACTGGATTAATTTATAATTTTTCGTTTTTTATTTTTGACAGGCCTTTTTAAAAATCTATTCTGTATATACAGGGTGACCCAAAAAAACGGGAACTTTTTAACCATCCAATAAAACCAAGAGTGATGGAAGAAAAAATATTTTATTCATAGTAATTGAAACCTTAAAACATGCCATTTAAAAAACAATGATGGAATTTTCATTTTTTAAAAACGAGGGGGCACCCAGTGAGAATCGAACTCACTACTCAGTCGTAGCGGGACACGCTTGCTAACCATTACACCACCCCGTGGTGCCCCCAATGTCGTACGTACATCTATGTCGCACTCTTTATCGTAATGTGCTACATATATTTATATTTATTTACTGGATTAATTTATAATTTTCGATTTTTTTTTGCAGGCTTTTTTAAAAATCTATTCTGTATATATTATATCTAATTTCAAATATTACTGTAAAATGATAATTATTTTGAGAAAAAAAAGCACATTTTACTACAGCAAAAATCTTAAGCTCTTACGATATCAAAGATCTTTCAATTTCGCTTTTATTGATCATTATCTTAAAAGGGATGAACTAGCTTTTATCTTACTGTTAAATACGGATTTAAATAATTAGGTGCTTCTTTTTACCCAAATACAATCAAATATTTTTAAAAATGCTAATTTCAATAAACAAATATTGAAATAAGAAAACTTAAATTTAAATTTAGATTTTAGTAATTTAATCACTAAAAATTCAGTTGTAATTATTAGTCCTATTCTACCTTATAATAATGCTAATTTAAATTCTTAAAATATTACTTGTTATTATTTTTACTTGTAATTTTTCGGTGAAATGGCCAAAAGTCCGTTCGGACAAATGTCTGTCAGCTAATTGTCTCTCGGCCAAATGTCCGTCAGCCAATTGTCTCTCGGCTAAATGTCCGATCGGCCAAATGTCTCTCGGCCAAATGTCTGTCGGCCAAATGTCTCTCGGCCAAATGTCCGTCAGCTAAATGTCTGTCGGCCAAATGTCTGTCAGCTAAATCTCTCCCGGCCAAATGTCTGTCGGACAAATGTCTCTCGGACAAATGTCTGTCGGCCAAATGTCTCTCGGCCATATGTCTCTCGGCCAAATGTCTGTCGGCCAAATGTCTGTAGGCCAAATGTCTCTCGGCCAAATGTCTGTCAGCCAAATGTCTCTCGGCCAAATGTCCGTCAGCTAAATGTCTGTCGGCCAAATGTCTCTCGGCCAAATGTCTCTCGGCCAAATGTCCGTCGGCCAAATGTCTGTCGGCCAAATGTCTGTCGGCCAAATGTCTGTCAGCTAAATCTCTCTCGGCCAAATGTCTCTCGGCCAAATGTCTGTCGGCCAAATGTCTTCTAGATAGCCAAATGTCTCTCGGCCAAATGTCTCTCGGCCAAATGTCTGTCGGCCAAATGTCTGTCGGCCAAATGTCTCTCAGGTCGGCCATCTGTCGGCCAAATGTCTCTCGGCCAAATGTCTGTCGGCCAAATGTCTGTCGGCCAAATGTCTCTCGGCCAAATGTCTGTCGGCCAAATCTCTCTCGGCCAAATGTCTCTCGGCCAAATGTCTGTCGGCCAAATGTCTGTCGGCCAAATGTCTCTCGGCCAAATGTCTATCGGCCAAATGTCTGTCGGCCAAATGTCTGTCGGCCAAATATCTGTCGGCTAAATGATTCTCGGCCAAATGTCTGTCGGCCAAATGTCTCTCTGCCAAATGTCCGTCAGCTAAATGTCTGTCGGCTATTTACTTAAAACTTCCTCATTGTTCAAATGTTCTATCCATGATATTCTTAAACATTCGTTTGGTGGAACCGTCGCTTCAGGTTTCTTTTTTCATTTGAGAAGAGATTGTCCAACATTAATTGCTATATAGGAAATACTGCATAACACTTCAGCTCTCTTCTTTGGGTCTAAGAATATTTTCCTATCTATGATTAGCTGAGTTTCTAAAATGCTTCTAAGCAATATTTATTTTTTGAAATTTTGATTTTTAGCCGACTTTTTTTACTATATTAAATGGATGATTAGACCATTCCTTACCAGTAGCAGATTTTTCGACCCCGAGTCTCTTGGTGAGAGTTGAAATTTCTGGGATGCATCATGAGGAAAGAAGGCTTGGAGAATTTAAATCACACATGGTAAATCGAAGGCGGGAGGGGAAAGGGAAACATCTAGCAAGCATGTGTAAATGGATAACAGAACAGAAAGTTTATGAAATAGTAAGGTGTGAAAAAAATTACTAAGAGGTAAAGATGATAGGAAGCTGTGGGGAGCCATGATAGTCCGTATTTAAATTAGAAATATGGCATTTCTAAAGAATTCCAGGTTGAAGGTTTTTTCTCTTGTAACCGATACTATTAACCTGCTTGAAAGATTGATTAACGGTGACCCTTGGGTCTCAGTTTTAATGGCCGTTTGCCATACGACGTGCGGAACAATAACGTTCCAGAAGATGATCAAAGAAGTTCGAAAATACTCGGGGAAAAAAAAGTAATATAAATTTTGGACAACTTCTCTATAAATGTGATCTGTCGGTTGGTTGATATTTTACGGTTTATCAACTTTTTCAGGTTTTAACCAACCTTCAAAAGTTGATAAGCCGTAAAAAAAAAACCCGAAGATAAAATGATTTTTTGAGATAATAATGATTTCTACTATTTAATCCATAGTTGGGGTAAGAAGATGTGGATTCATACTGTTCCCAAGAGTATTTGCGCGAAAGAGAATATAATAAATCGGACTGGAATTCGAACTCGGATCTGCGATTTCTAATTTCAGCCGTTGCAATTCCACCAACCGCACATCCCAGCTTACAACATGTGATCCATATATGCGATAATGTATATGCAAACTGGAAAAAAAATATAAGGGAACGTTTTTTTCTCTAGAGAAATGCTTTTCAAACTATTTGATGTGGCGTACCAGCAGATATTTTTAATGTGCGAGGGAGCGAAAAGTGAACCCTCCCAATCCATCTGTGTGTTCGGGGTTGAGGGGGGTGCGTCCCATGTGCCCACTTTTTAGATATGTAGTTAGATTACGAATCTAAGGAATTAGATGCTAATTTAAAAAAAAAAAATTGACCCAAATCCACGTGGCTATCCCGTTTTTCCACATTCAGGCGAATTTTTTAAAGACCAAATCTGTCTATATTTCTGAGATGAGGTATTATGTACACTATTTACATTATTCGGACTATTGTCCTCATCTTTGTTGCCATATTTATTACAGCGTTTTGCTCGTTGTACGCTCTGGCCTTTTTCAGGTGGTTGGAATGTCGAACTAAACCTGTTTTTAGACAAAGAACACCATTGGAAGTTTCGTAAACTTAAGGAATCAGCACATATGTTAGTCCACAGAAATCTCCTGAGCCGACCAAGCATAGAAATGAATACAATATGGGAACCAACAATAAGAAATGCCAGAGAAAATGCGATGATAACAGCAAAAATTGCAATATGAGCTCTG
>CAHIKZ030003068.1:60000-65000 GCA_903632075.3 Acanthosepion pharaonis | reverse complement strand
TATTAAGAGCTACAAAGAATGAGAAAATGTGGAGAGCCATGATCGCTTTCGTTCTGGTGGGACACGGTACATAGAAGAAAAATGTGTTTTGAAACAAAAAGAAAACATAATTTGCTTCATGGCAAGTGACTTGACATTTGTAGGGTAAGTAATGAGGAAACAAGTTTAGAAAAATTTAAGCCTCAAGGAGGTAAGAGGGACAGAAGAAAGCAGTTTGTGCAAATGAAGTTGTGAAAATGGTTGGCAAAAAAAAAGGGAAATGAGATTATGAACCTTGAGATAGAGCTAGGACAAAAAGAAGAAAGAAAGAAAGAAAAAAAGCTAGGAAAAAAGAAGAAAGAAAGAAAAAGAAAAATATTGTAAAAAAAAAAAAAAAAGAAAGAAATTCAGAAAAAAGTAGAAATAAATAAATCCAGAAGAAAGAAAAGAAAGAAAGAAAGAAAAGAAAATTAAATGTAGGTAGAAAAAAAGAAAAAAATTAAAAAAAAAAAAGAATAATTCAGAACAAAAAGTAGAAAGAAAGAAAAAAGAAAGAAATAAATAAATAAATAAAGAAAGAAATGAAATATTAGAAAAGAAAGAAAAAAAAATGGACAAATAATTCAGATAGTGATGTAGAAAAAAAGAAAGAAAAGAAAGAAAAAAAATGAAAAAATTGATAGTATTAGAAAAGAAATGAAATATTAAAGAAAAAAAAAAAAAAAATGGACAAATAATTCAGAACAAAAGTAGAAAGAAAGAAAGAAAGAAAGAAAGAAAGAAAGTCAAATTTGTTTAAACTAAATATAGTATAAAATGGAAATGAGATTTATGTCTATGTGGTATGCACCTTAGTAAACGAAAGAGAAAATAAAAGAAAGAAAGGAAATTATAAGAAAAAGGAAAGAACCTGTAGACGATAGATGCTAGAAAGAGAGAAAGTAAGATTGTCAGAAACAAAGAAAAAATAAAAATAAAATAACTTACTTAACCTTCATCCATCGTTTTTGAGGGGACAATCCGTCCATTCTACTACAAATATTTACACTTCTTAGAAATTCACTCTAAATGAATGTAGGTTTGAAAGTCCAGAGTTTGACGATAAACTACATCCGGCAGCAAGTACCCTGATCGGAAGATTGAAGATTTATACTTATAAAACCCAGTTTGTGTGTGTGTGTGTGTGTGTGTGTGTGTGTGTGTGTGTTCGTTTATATATGGGATCGGATTTCCTACATTTTTCAACCGATTTCAACAAAACTTCACTTTTTTTTGGCAGGTAGTGTTTCTTATTGTCTTGCACACTTTTTTTCTTTATTTTTACATTCAGAATGCTTTAAAAATTCCATTTACAAGACAATTGTTTATAATAAAATTCTATTCAATCGGTAGACTCATAATGATTGAAAACAATGTTTTTGTTTGAGTTTGGGTTTGACCAATTCGTAAAAAAACAAACAAACTAATTAAGACATGCATGTCCGTCAACCTTAAACAATAATCTTTGTCAATTTTATTTTTTAGTCTTTATGATGGTCGATACTTGATCTATCTCTTACTGTTACATCCCCGGGCAACGCCGGGCTCTACTGCTAGTGTATTAGTAAAAATAATATAACAATACTATGTAGTAACATCTTCGTACAAACAAAGTGTAATGACAAAAGTACACAGGTATAGGCTTTAAGAAAGCGTTATTCAGCTGAGAATACAGGGTATAGTGTTCTTTTATAATCCCAGTAAATAAAAATAGCTCTCTCAAAGAGGAGAGTAACAAAACAAGTGGAGACCACTCTTGAGTATTCATAACATACAGGTTTCTATGCAATGTAATGATACAATACAAATTTTACGAAATTAATACGAAACAATATTTTTAATAAATTTACATGTACGTAATGGAAAATAAAAATAAAATTCGTAATAACACTTTATTTAAGAAAGCTAGTAATGGACAGTTGCTTAAAATGAAAGATTATACAGAAAAAAATCAGACTTAAAAAAGTGTCACAATCAAGTTTGAATTTGTTTCAAATTGGGATCCAATGATGATTATCATTCTAATATGAACATGGCAAAAATTTTGGTGTCCATCGCGCATGCGTGGCTTAAGCGACATCGTGGTTTTTTTTTTTTGGTGCGCGGCTTCGGGATTCAATAACTCATAGAGGTGTTGATATGCCACTAAACAAAAACAACCAAACCAAACAGCCATAGCTTTGCTTTATGAACTTGGACATCGTCATCATCACGGGTCCCTTGACTGCTTCAGTCGTCGGGGGCCCTAACCGCAGAAAAACAGACAACCTTCTCCAGAATAGACTGCTGGAAGTAACAGTCTTTGTTCTCTGGCCGGCTTTTTGCGTCGCTGTCTCCGTTTTCGTTCGCCTTCAACAGTGCCTGGCATGACGGCCTTACAGAGGCTGTGTTATACCGTGTGACTTGGCCAAACCATGTCACCTTCCGACGCTTAATATTGGCGAAGAGAGATTCCTGTTGGCCGACGAAACATTTGGCCTTGTTCTGTATATATCATTAGTTTTGAGACGAGGAGCAGCTTCGTTTGTTCTAGAACACCTGAATCCTTTTTTTATGCCTCAGGAGTGTTCGTCTCACATCCGTAGAGGAGGATAGATCTTTTTATTTTTTTTATTTTTTGTAAATCTAGATTTACAAAAATTAAAAAGGAAAAAAGCAGCAGTTAGATAAACCGTAGCATTCAGTACAATATAGCCTACACAAAAATATGGCGTTATTTGAATATTCAAGAACAATATAGAGAAATAAATATTAGTAAAAAGAAGCAGGCGGTAATCAATTTTTCATATTTTCACGCATGCGTATAAACTTTCGAACCGATCCCGTCCATCTGATGGCGGTTATAAATCTTTAATCGATACGAATGGCGTCGATATAAATATTCATTGATACCTTGTCAAAAGGTTAGTCTGTTGCATACAGAGCTTCCGTGAGAGGTGCTGTAAAATTCTGACCTGACCCACTTCCCCAGATCTGACCAAACATCAGATATTTTTAAGGTCTTCTTAGTCGAACCGAAAACCTTTCAGTGTCTTCTCGTGTATCATCCTTGAGCTATGCTTCACTGACCATTTCAGTATCTTTATGCTGGTGTTCCCTCGACATGTAATAAGGATTAGCACGATATTACAGTGTGTGCGCTACAAATGTGACCTTGTGTCATACTAGTTAATGCTTAGTAAATATTAGTTACATTTATTTTTAGCCGAATAAAAGATTGTGCCTAGGAAGACATAAGTGTGTGTATCTGAGATTAACAAATAAAATAAAATAAAAAGAAAAGGAAAAAGAAATGCGTGTTTGGCTGTACTTACAAAGTAACATTTGCCTGCATAGAAAGTGAAATCGGCCGGATCTCGTCATTCATTTAATTCTATAATATAATACCTGGTCAATCTTATCTATGCATGTCTGTCTATCATAGCGGCGAGCCAATCCCTGTTGCAGACGCCTGTTCAGGCACATATGTGTGGTCTTTACTGCAACTAGGCTGAGCGGAGCTTGGTTACAGTTTCTGGGGGAAAAACGCATTATCTGATGTGATCAGCATTCCGAACAAGGCCAGCACATTCAAACCATCGGTCACGGTGACTTGAGACTTTGTGTCAGTACAACCTTCCCAATTAATTCAGAAATACTTAATTTCCATAGTTTTTTTCTTACAAACTGACTTCAGATTTTACTATTTCAAGAATAAATCGAAATAAAGTTAATATCTTTCGTATTAGATACATTGAATGGAAAATATATCCAAACTAGAAATCCTGTCCTGCGTAAGACGATAAACTACGTCCGGCAGCAAGGCCTTTAATCAGGAGGTTTTGAGGAGCGTGGAACTACCTCTTAATTGCTAGTGTTCCTAGGTCCACCCTGTCCCGGGATGGTAGCACCTGTTAGGGTCCCACCTATAGGCAAATAATTAACCCCGAAACTGGGGTAAAAACACTATGAAAGTATAAAAATAGGTTTTAATAACCAGAAATACTTTGTAAAAAATTATTACCAGCAATAAATTTTTGAAAGAAAAAAAAATATTACCAACGATGTTTTGGAAAAAAAAATATTACAAGCAATACATTTTTGAAGGAAAAATATTACCAGAAACAGATTTTTGACAAAACAAAATATTACCAGCAATAAAAATTTTTTGGCATTAAATAACCCATTGAGGTTGATATACTGTAAAACAAACCAAATCAAACCAAACCAAACCAAAAAACAAATTAAAATTCTCATTATGAATTACTACAAATAAAATATGCATTTTTTAAAACTGTATTTGATAAGTAAAAACTGTGTAAAAAATGTAAAAGATTACACAAAAGGCTACTGAAAAAATAACAGTTTTTAGATCATTTGTTACAACGAATAAAAAAATGGATAAAAGTGTATATAACAGCATAATACTGCTGGGCACAAATTATAAGACAAAATGTTTTAAATTTGCGTTGTTTATTGAAAATCCCACTAAAACTACTGCACTGCATATCATATTACATCATAAAAATAACTAAATTGTTTAGTATAATTTCTCTTTTAAGTAAATGAAGGTCTTATTTGATGGCACAATGATTTAATATTAATGTGCTTGTGCAAAACATCTTGTCGATATAAAATTTATAAAGTTTCCGTAAATTATACATTTTGTAAGGTTGTGCTGATCACTGAAATGAAATTCCAAAGCAACGATTTTTAACCTAAACATAATTTTTAAACTTCTTTCCGTACAAAAGTCGTAAGTAAAAAGCGTAAAAGCATTATAAAACATTACAAAAAAGGCCATTCAATGGATAAGATTAGTGAGAATATTTGTTAGATCATAATTAATAAAAACAAAAAAATGGATAAAAGTGTATATAACACTATAATACTGATGGGCATAAATTATAAGACAAAAAGTTTTAAATTTGCATTGTTTATTGAAAAATCCCACTAAAACTACAGCAATGTATAACATTACATCATAATATAGCTAAATGGTT
>CAHIKZ030003068.1:0-55000 GCA_903632075.3 Acanthosepion pharaonis | reverse complement strand
CAAATTCTTGATATTTGTTGGTGCTCTTTTCCCAATTTGAATTTTCAAATATCGCCATAAATTCTCGATTGGGTTCAAGTCTGGGGACTGACTTGGCCATTGCAAGACATCAACGTTACTTTCAGCTAACCATTTCCTTGTAGATCTAGCGGTATGCTTAGGATCATTATCCAGTTGGAAAACCCAATCAGGAGGTAGCCAAAAGTCTCTCAACAGAACGCATTAAATTGTCTTGCAGGATTTCTGGTATCTTTCGGCATTCATCTTGCAATCTATTATTGATATTCTGCCAACACCTTTTGCAGAAAAACAGCCCCAGATCATGATACAGCCACCACCAAACTTTACAGTTGGCAACGTGTTCTTTTGTAAGTAGGCTTCACCGTCCTTCCTCCACACTTGATTTCGATAATTATGACCAAACAACTCTATTTCAGTTTCATCTGTCCATAGTACTTTTTCCCAAAACGAATATTCTTTATCCTTGTGCTCTCTAACGAATTTTAGCCTTGCATCTAAGTGTCGTTTCAAGAGGAGTGGAGTTTTCCTTAGGATGCGTGATTTCAGACTGTTTTTGTGTAGTTCATTACTTATTGTACGCTTGGTTACTTTAATCCCTAATGCACGCAGATGTTCCTGCAACTCTTCTCGGGTAACCTGTGGATTTTGTTGGATCTGGCGTCCTAATATCCTTGCTGATCTTAGAGAAATATTCCTCGGAGCACCTGTTCATCTTTGGTTTTCGACGCTGTTACGAGTGTTAAACCTTGCAATGAACGATTATAGTAAAAGGAATATTCAGATTGTTAGAAATCGTTCTGTAACTGTTCCCATCTTTCCAAAGAGACAAAATGTGTTGTTCTTGTGAAATAATCAATACTTTACCTTTAGGCATTATTAGAACCTTCTCGTAAGACTAGAAATCGCAGAATGCTCTGATAATGGCTAATAGCGTTAACTATAATTACTGATAACATTATTAGAACATTCTAGAATATACTTTTTCCATAATTAATTGATTATTTTATTCTAATAATTGATTTGTACAAATACTTTTTCACCAGTTAGAATTAAAAAAATGCATTAATTTCTGTTAGAATAAGATTTAATTAAGTTTATTATTATTTTTTAATAGTATGTGTCTTTATACATAAAATATGTGCTGATTTGTTTTATTTAAGGCTTTTACATTTATAAAAATACAATTTTTCAAGTGTACGAATATTTATTTCCCCACTATATATATATATATATATATATATATATATATATATATATATATATATATATATATATATATATATATATAAGCAGAAAAGTATATATATATATATATATATATATATATATATATATTCAATTTAAATTCACGAAAAAACATCCATTGATATGAAGCCCTGAAGATGGTCTCAGATGAGACTGAAAGTACTTAATCAATTTTCTACAATATTTAACAATAAATTTGTGGATCCAAAATGATTAAAACTAAAATAAATATAGAATGTGTAAATTATTTAATCAAACATGCTTGAATTAAAATATGTTGCCTATATATATATATATATATATATATATATATATATATATATATATATATATATCCTTTAATAAAAATAAAAAATATATTGATGTTTAGTTTTAAATTGTAGCTCTGTTATATAGGGCAGTATGTCACACACACACACACACACACGCACGCACACACACACACACACACACACACACATTATATTTAATTTATATATATATATATATATATATATATATTAGAACCTTGAATATGTTCGCGTTGTTTTTTCTAACAGATGGCGTTCCCAGAACTGCGTGCATGTAGTTTCAGATGGTAACGCATCTATAAGGAACTATTATACGCAAGCCTGAAATTCAGTGTATGTCATTCCGCTGAAGTGTAAACAACTTTGTTTTTCATGGCGTTAAATATGTCGGATTTCGCGCCAAAGAAAGTGTATTTGTAGGGAATTTTACTGCACTACTTTATTCAAAAGAAATCTGTAACTGAAGTGCACAGAATTCTTGTTGATACTTACGGCGACCATGTCTGTCGAAACAACATGCAGAGATTGGTTTAGACGCTTCAAAAATAATGATTTTGATGTTGAAGATAAAGAACGCACTGGTGCACTGAAAAAGTTTGAAGTCGAAGAATTGGAAGCATTACTTCATAAAGAGTTATGTCAGGCGCAAGCTGAACTTGCAGGGTTGATGACGCAACAGTTTCGAAACGTTTGAAAGCATTAGGAATGATCCAAAATCAAGGACATTGGGTGCCGTACGAGTTGAAGCCGAGAGATGTCAACCAGCGTCTTGTCACGTGTGAACAGTTGCTTCAACGGCAGAAAAGAAAAGTTTTTTTTTTGCATCGTATCGTGACCGAAGATGAAAATTGGATACACTACGATAACCCTAAGCGTAGATCGTGGGGTAATCTCGGCCATGCATCAACATCGGCGGTAAAGCCGAATATCCTTGGTTCGAAGCTTCTGTTCTGCCTTTGATGGGACCAGATGGGTGTAGTTTATTATGAGTTGCTCAAACCGACCGAAACCTCTACGGGAGATCGCTATCGACTACAACTGATGCGTTTGAGACGAGCATTGAAGAAAAAGAAGGCCGTTATACGAGCAGAGACACGGCAAAGTGATTTTGCAACATGACAACGCTAGGCAACATGTTGCAAATCGGAGGAAAACCTACTTGGAAACGTTAAAGTGGAAAGTCCTACCACAGCCGCTGTCCCGTCCGATTATCACCTGTTCCGATCGATGCCACATGGCCTGTCTGAGCAGCACTTTTATTCTTATGAAGATGCCAAAAAAAATGGATCGAATCGGGGTTAGCTTCAAAAGACGTGTCATTTTTCCGACGTAGAATTGAAATGCAGCCAGAAAGATGGGAATAGAGTAGTGGCTAGCGATGGGCAATACATTCAGTGACATATTTCTTACGAATTTTTGTAAATAAAACATTACTTTTCATGAAAAATCAGCGAGAACTTATTCAAGGTCCTAATATATATAAAGTGCTCGGCCAAAAAATGGACGCACCCATAGAAAGTCGATTTATGTATTTTTACGAAGACAAGTGAGTAATAGAATTCGTTAATACAGGTGTACATATGTACATTATACAAGTGAAAAATGATTTAGTATTTTGTTGGGTAACCTTTTGCTTTAATAACGGCCTTAATTCTTTGTGGTATGCTATAGACTAAATTCCTTATTAAGTCATTGTCCTTCACCAGAAATTTTCCAGCATTTCCTTTATTTCACGAAAAACCTCATCTTCTTTGTTAGCTTTCTTATTCACGGACATGTTTTTCAATTATTGTTAAAGGCCAGGAATCTGACTAATTGGGTTAAAGAATTCACCCTCGTCGTGTTTCTCTCTAGATAACGTTAATTCTTTTTTCAGTATGATTAGGATTTATATTCCTAAATACATACATACGTCGCAAAAAAAAAAAAAAATGGAAATCAGACATTGATGGTCATTTTTTTAAGGACATTCAATATTTCACACTGATGAGATTAATGATCACTGTCTTTCTATCTCTCAATCTATCTATCTATCTATCTATCTAAAATATTCTGTAAATTATCTATTTAAAATCTATTATCTATCTATCAATCGAATCGTCTATCTATCTGATGAGGGAACATTGATACTATCTATCTATCTATCTATCTATCTATCTATCTATCTATCTATCTATCTCAAATCTATCTATTATATCTATCTATTCTGTACTATTATCTATATCTATCTATCTATCTATCTAAATCTATTCATTGTATCTATCTATCTATCTATCTATCTATCTATGTCTATATTTGTGAGATGAGGTATTCAGATGTAGAATTCAAATACAGCCAGAAAGATGGTAAAAAGTAGTGGCTAGCGATGGTCAATACATTCAGTGACATGTTTCTTACTAATTTTTGTAAATAAAACATTACTTCTCATGAAAAATCATGTCTATATTTCTGAGATGAGTTATTATGTACACTATTTACATTATTCGGACTATTGTTTTCATCTTTGTCGCCATATTTATTACAACGTTTCGGCCGTTGTACACTCCAACCTTCTTCAGGTGGTTGGAATTTCGAACTGAACCCTTTATTTCGCTCACTAGGGTAGACTGTTCTAGTTCCACGTGCCATGTTTAATGGATGTCAGTTGTCAATTATCTCCTGTTAATTTCCCTCTCCAAGTTCTCCACTGCCTTAACCAGGTATTGAACTCACACCTGGATCTAACTAACGCCTTTATCCACTGTGCCATGTGTCCTTGAGGACATCTGTGTACGAATTTCTGGTTATTATAAACCTAATGTCTTCAGCCACTATTTTTTTACCAAAGCTCATATTGCAATTTTTGCTGGTATCATACATGTTTCTACCAGAGCTTATATTTGTAATTTTTGTTGTTATTATTGCTTTTCTCTGGCACTCCTTATTACTGGTTCCCATATTGTATTCATTTCTATGCTTGGTCGGCTCAGGAGATTTTTTGTGGCCTAGCATATGTGCTGATTCCTTAAGTTTACGAATTTTCCAATGGTGTTCTTTTGTCTATGATCTCAACCTGATCCCACAGAGGGCGGTGATCTCCTTTTCTCTCTCCATATGTGGTCAGCCACGCCTGATTTTTCCCCTCGTGTTACAGCTTTCTGGTTTCTCGTGTTTATATTTTCTTTCCGCAGCTGCACGGGATAAATACACAGGCTTTAGTCATGTTCTCCTTGGGGCGGGGGTCTTAAAAGATACATGGCACTTGATAAAAGGCCCTTAGATCCAGTGACAGGACCCATAGAGTGTGAGTTCAATTTCCGCATTTCTTGAATTAACGGGATAACTGACAACTGACATCCATTAAAACATGGCACATGGAACCATAGAGCGAAATAAAGGTTTTCATTCTTTGTTGGTGGGGGGACAATATTTTGCTTAAGATGAGGACAATAGTTCGAATAATGTAAATACTATATATATATATAATAAAAAGGTTTAAATACTAATATTAAATTGGTTATAATTTATTACAATGGAATCGGAATTATGATCTAATTCATCAACATACAAATTCAAAATTAAATTGGAAAAAACTAACTCCGGGAATAAAAATAAAATTTAGAGAGTGTATGTAGGGAATGAGGCAAATGAAAGGTTTAATAGGGTAACATTAAAATAAAGAATGTAAAATTTTTTTCAATAGGAAATTATACAGGATATATAACTATATAATATATATATATATATATATATATATATTAAATATATATATATATATATACTTTTTAAGGACACATGGATGAATTAGCTGTTCATCGCAACGAGAATGACCGGAATTTTTATAGAAAAATGCTATTCTAATTAAAAGAGAAAACAGTTCCTCAAGACGGTAATGCCTAGAAAGCGTTTTAATTGCTAGTTCAGTCACAGCAAATTTACGTCCAGTTTTCCAGCAACATTTCACCATTATTGGCAGGTCTTCTCTTATCAAAACATGGCGTATTTAATAACAAAGACGATGGAAACAATAAGAAAAAAACAATCTAAATGAAATTGGCTAGGTTAGATATATATATATATATATATAAAACAAGCAAATAAAATGCGCGCTACATCACGACCTGACATGCGCAAGTGAGATATTTGCGTGGTCGTCTATAACGATTTTTACGAGCGCGTCAATAACGGCAAACGCGTTCAGGAAACTTTCATTACGGATAGAATTAACTTAATGGAACGATCAATTAGCTTATCTTCATACCCTGCCTGGTGGCAAACGCTGCTGGTGGCGCCAGGGGTGGCGGTACCGCCATAGCCACCGAAACCGTGATATCACCCCTGGTCGGCGGCTGATGAAGACAGGGTATCGCACGTGCTAACACACGGTGTATGTAAAAAAAATAAAATAAAAGACATGATAAAAGAAACAAAACCCAAAACACATAAATAAAAAAAGATAAAAAAATGTTCCCCGCATCTCTCGTTCATCCGCTAGAAAAGGATTTTTGTGATAATAATGGCTTAATGATACACGTCTTACTAATTAACCCATAGCTGGGGGGAAGCGACAGCTTAATACACTTCCAAAGGCTATTCCCGCGTAAGTGAATGTAATGTATTCGACTGGAACTGGAACTCTGCTCAACAATCCCGAACCATTATCCATAACACTAATCGCACATCCAAGCTTACAGCTCCTGGTATTCTGAAGCGGTCACCCATCTAGATACTGACCAGGCTCGACGTTGCTTAACTGCGGTGATCGTACAGAAATCACTGTTTCATGCGTCTTCTCTTCGGAATTATTATTAGGCAAAAACGTTTGATAAAGTGCGTAACAAAGAACTGTTGAAACTGCTCGTTAACCATCACATATTTGGGGAGGATATTAGAACAACACAGAACCTATATTAGCAGCAAACAATCTGCATACATGTGGAAAATAAATTCAGTAAATATACAAAATTAGAAAGTGGGGTGTAAATCAAAGATGTGCTTTCTCATCGGATTATTCAACCTATATAGCAAGGCAATTATGAGAAAGTTAGAAGTACTACCAGGACTTATTACTGGTGGCCACAATCTTAACCCTTTGCCTGTCTAGGGCATTTTCATGTGTCCAAATATCCAAACGTCCATCCTTGTTTTCAGATTTATAACTATTGCAAGACAACTCAGCTTATTTGGCAAATAGAATGTGCTGGTATATAATGTTTCACATAATAAAAAACTGTGCGTCACATGTGATACAAAGATCGTACAAATCATTATTTACACTACGCTCTGGTCATCACATGTGATGCAAAGGTTATAATCATTTCAATAAAGGGGAAAAATAGATGTCTTTCATTTGAGACCTTAAATTATCAGTCAAGCATCTTGTGGTCATATATAATGCAAAAAATATAAGTTTAGGCCTTTCCTCATACGTCCTGCTCAATTGTAGACTCTTCTCTTAAGCGCCCTTAGTTTTACCACAGGACAGGCAAAGAGTTAAAATAAATCATTAAAGATGGGTGGAAATCAAAGATATGCTTTCTCATTGGATTATTCAACCTATATAGGGAGGCAATTATGAGAAAGTTCGAAGTCTTACCAGGACTTATTACTGGTGGCCACAATCTTAACCCTTTGCCTGTCTAGGGCATTTTCGTGTGTACTATCCAAACATTCATCCTTGTTTTCAGATTTATATCTATCGCAAGGTAACTCAGCTCATTTGACAAATAGAATGTGCTGGTATATAGTGTTTCACATGATAAAAACCTACACATCACATGTAATGAACAGAATCTACAAATCATAAGTTATTTACACTACACTCTGGGCATCACATGTGATGAAAAGTTTATAATCATTTCAATAAAGCGGAAAAATAAATGTCTTTCATTTGAGACTTTAAATTATCAGTCAAGCCTCTTTTGGTCATATATGATGCAGAAAATATTAGATTAGGCCTTTCCTCAGACATCCTGCACAATTGTAGACTCTTTTTCTTAAGCGTCCTTAGTTTTCCCGCTCTTTTAATATTCTTTTTTTAGAAATATACAATACAATAAATTGTTCGATTTTCCTTGCAGTGAATTTGTTTTATAAAGTAATTCTTTGTAGTGATCACTTACTTTATGATGGTCAGCATAATGTGTTTATGAGTTCATAGACAAAGGCTATCATCTCTTTCATTTTTTACGTGTCTGGGTACGCATGTGTAGATCAAACTGGGCTCTGAAATTGTTTTTGATCCATGAGAAGACAGATTCTGATGAGAAAAATAGGTGTCTTTCATTTGAGACGTTACAATATCAGTCAAGAGTCCTGTGGTCATATATGATGCAGAAAACATTAGATTAGGCCTTTCCTCAGACGTCCTGCTCAAAAGTGGACTCTTTTCTTAAGCGTCCGTAGTTTTACCATTCTTTTTGTCTTTGGAACTTTCCCCTTTTTATTTTTATTGCCAATTTAAATAGTTTTTTTTCTTTTCTTTTCCTTCATTTCATTTTAATTCTTACCTCTTAATTCTTCTTTTTCTTCGATTATCTGAAAACAGGCAGACGTCCTGCTCAATAGTGGACTCTTTTCTTAAGCGTCCTTAGTAAGAACCTCAACATCTGTACTGTGTCGTTATTTTCTGTTCGTATTTCATGTGCTATCCATTTTAGTTGTTGCTGCTCTTGGTAGTCCTCAAAGGATATGGTTTCTGTTAATCGATAAAGTTATTTGTGATTCTGTAGCGCCAGTTCATGAAGTTCGAAGAGATATTGTCATCGCTGAGATCTACACGTCCTGGGTATGATGATAAACTACATCCGTCAGCAAGGCCTCTTATGAGGAGCGTGGAACCATCTCTTAATTGCTGCTGTTCACAGGTCCACCCTGACACGGGCTGGTAGCACATATTAAGGTCCCACCAATGGGCAAATAGTTAACCCTACCCCGAACTTAAGCGTTCTTAGTTTTACCCCTCTTTTAAAATCATGGCTGGTGTTCACCACATATCATGCACGGGCATAGAACTCACATGTTTTGTGCATCACATATGATACGTACGACAGGCAAAGTGTTAACGGCATAAGACATGCAGACGAGACGGTGTTCTGATAAAAGAATTATTTAACTGTTTTTATTTAAGTTTTAATTCTTTTTTTCTTTATTTTAAATTTTCATTTAAATTATTTGTTTTTTCTTTGGCACTTCCCCATTTTTATTTTTTTTTATTGCCCATTTAAATAGTTTTTTTTTTCTTTTCTTTTCCTTCATTTCTTTGTAATTCTTACCTCGTAATTCTTCTTCCTTTTCTTCGACTATTTAAATTTTCTCTTTATATTTAATGAGCCAAACTGAGAACTTAAAACACTTACAGCGCATTTCAATAAGTTCTTATTTAGCAGACATTAGGACTGAATAGTTTCCTATTTCACCCTGTACGTCTCCCCGACATTTTGCAGTCGATGTTCCGGCACAAGTTAAATAAAGGAGGAAGTCGCTTATTGTAATCGCTGATATTGTTATCAAACACAGTCGGTCCCAAACCTTAACCTCCCAAATATGCACGTTAAAGTAACGCGAACTGACAGCGTCTAGGAATTTGAATGAAACCTGTCGGATAATTTATTGGGGCTGTTATAACGCGTCTTCCTCAATGTAGCCTTTATCGCCCACCCCTTAACCACCTTTATCTAGAGACGAGACGCGTCAAATTAGAGCAACATCCAGCCGACACACTTGGGTTAAAATAGAAAACTAAAATGATACATATCACATCCTCTCTCCCACCTCGCTTCCTCACTTCGTTAACTTTGCGTATATTTGATGAGGTCCGTCAAAAACGTGTGAATTTTCTTTTCATTTTTCATTTCAGCTTTTGGAAGTAAAGTCTGATGATCCAGAACCCTGTTAAAGGGGTTATGGTGAAATAACAATTACATGGAATCTTAACGTAGTCTGTCTTTTATTCAAATATATATATATATATATATATATATATATATATATATATATATATATATATATATTTATTTACAATGAATCATTCATACAAAAGTAGATTACTAAAGTTAATGATATAAAAATGGTTCAAAAAAATCCCTTCATTTGTTAATTTTAAGGCTACCAATCACTCGATGAATGTTATGATCCTTGTTTTTTATAAGCTGTATAAGGTCTTTCTTTAATACGCGAGTACTTTCGACTGTACATTCAGTCATCTTCAGGCATGGAAATTATTTTGTTTTTGGTAAAATTCAGGTAGCATCCGAGACAAATAAATATAATACGAATAGTATCGTCTTCCCAATTTCATATACAATATATATATGGGTCAACCCATTTTATGGTTTTCATGCCCGCTTTCAAAGGTGCCGCCATTTATTTCGTCCTCCAGTCCGATAACACCAGGAAGTTTCCTCTCTGACAAGTCGACCATGGTGAAATCCGATCCCGGGTCTCATGATCAAAATGCATAACGTTAATTTAACCACTCGGTCACGTTATTTATCCCAAATAAATAAAAATAACAGGATAGATTGGGTTCTATAACGTTGGATGGCAACTGGTCTAGAAGAAGGACAACTCTGAATTCAAAACCTGCGGAGCGTCGTTTGGGGACCTTGTCGCACGTGGTGCACCAGTTCTGTATTCGGCCCTTCAAAATGTGTGGTTGGTTCTGCACAAAGCCTTCACCGCTAGAATCAAATCATATGTACAGGTGTCTGGTTGTCGGTTCCTAGGAACTGAGTTGCTTGACCCACATACTTCGAATACGACGAGAGAGTTCATAATATATATATATATATATATATATATATATAAATATATATATATATATATATATATATATATATATATATATATATATATATAAATATTCTGAAAAAAAATATTTAAAATCACATACTTCGAATAATATTAGAGAGTCCAGCATATATATTATACCATAAAGAATCAACTTATACAAAGAATTAATTAGCAATGTTAATGTGATTAATGGTGAAATCACTTCGCTAACAAGACTTAATGAGACATTAACTTACTTGCTTATATTTGAGTTGTTGTCAGATAAATCGTATTATGCAATAGCCTGTCGTAACTGACTCAGCATTTTGGCATAGAACTCTCTGCTGTTGATGTGGCCCTTTTGAACATAGTCAATAAACTTTTTGCATCCCCAAAAAACTTAGGTCATAACCTTCCTGCAGATGAAACGACCTTAACCTCCTTTGGAGCAGGTGAGGAGGGGGTGTTTCCATTCCATGGATTGTCATTTGTCTCTGGCCCAAAGTGATGAACCCAACACTCATCCTGGGTCAGGAAACGTTCAAAGAAACCAACTATATCTGCCTCGAAAAATGTCAGATTTACCGGCGATGTCATCAAAGCTGGTGCGCTTTTGATCAAGTGTCAGAAAATGTGTTATCCACTGAGCAGAAACCTTCGTCATGCCAAGTTCATTGTGCAGAATATTCTCGAATCTTTCCTGGAATATACTAATAGCATTGGTTGTTTGATTTATAATCAATCGCTTGTCATCCATCACTATGTGGCGATCAACGTTTTCCACTGTGGTGACAGTTGCAAGATGCCCAGACCATGAGTCATAGTCAAGACTCTTCTTTCCCCTCGTAAATTCAACTGCCCACTTTTCTCTGGATGAAGCTAAAGCGCTTTCGCCTAATGTGGCCACCATGCCGACATGAATGTCCGAGACGGCCAAATCCTTTTCCAGCAGGTACTTGATAAAACCACGATGCCAAAATTTGTCCATTTTCAAGAGAAGTCCCTTCTAGTTACTTTTGAAGTCTTCTTTGAACAGTAAGATGCTAGTTTACCAGGAAAAACAATGCACTTATTAATAAGAAGAGTAGAAATTAATGCATGCCAGATTTCACAGCTCTAGCATGACTCCTTCCGTTTGGGCTTATGAACATTTCAGTCCACCCTCGTGTGTACTGCAATATCAATCCTTACCTTCTAATTTTTCTAATAATCTTTTCTTTTTCTCATTCTTACATACTCAGTAACCCTTTTGAATCTTCGTGACTTTATTGCCTTGCTTGGGGTGAAATGATTAAAAATATCATTTGTTTAATATTATCATCCGTGAGATTTAAAAAAAAATGTACTGGTATATCGTTTGGTTTGGTTTGTTTTACGGTATATCAACCTCAATGGGTTATTTAAAGCCAACAATATTTTTAGGACAGATTCATATGAATAGAATAAGTATTCTTGTTTTAGATTGGTTTGGTATGGTTTGTTTTACGGTATATCAACCTCAATGGGTTATTTAAAGCCAACGATATTTTTAGGACAGACTCATATGAATAGAATATGTATTCTTTGTTTTAGATTGGTTTAGTATGGGTTTTTTTTACGGTATATCAACCTCAGTGGGTTATTTAATGCCGACAAAATTTTCATTGTTGGTAACATTTTTTTCCAAAAATCTATTTTTGGTAATATTTTTTCCTTCAAAAATGAAATTCTGGTGAGAATTTTCCTTCGTTGGTAATATTTTTTTTCAAAAAATGTATTACTGTTAATATTTGTTTTTCAAAAATGTATTGCTGGTAATATTTTTTTACAAAGTATTTCTGGTATTAAAACCTATTTTTATACTTTAACCCCAGTTTGGGGGTTAACTATTTGCTCATAGCTGGGACCCTAACAGGTGCTACCACCCCGGGGCAGGTTGGACCTGGGAACATCAGCAATTAAGAGGTGGTTCCACGCTCCTCAAAATCTCTTGATCAGAGGCCTTGCTGCTGGACGTAGTTTATCGTCTTACCCTGGACGCTGATGTATCGTTATATCCAGAAGGGACTGGTACATGCGAATGCGACCAACTTCAGCATTGCAGTCCTGAATGATCACAGATAACAGTCCTGGAAAAAATATTGAGGTTGTTTTTATATAACATATAGGTTTATTATATATACTATCAGATATTTTATTTCTGTTGGACTTGTCTGAAGCAGGAAGGGCAATATGGCACATGTGGAAGGACAATCCTGAGTTGAAAAATTGATACAGGCGAGAAGAAAATAGACGAGGTAAAATGGAAGAGAAAATACGAAATAATGAGCAAAGAAAAAAATATGACAACGTGTTAAAATGTGGGGAAAATCGAAAAATCACAATCAAAACGATAACAGAAGAAATGTCCATGTTTCAAAAAGCACAGTGAATCAATTCAACCCTGACCACACTAAAGTTTCCCGCATATATAGAACATTGATATCACTCACTATTTAAATTATTCTAATAAGGAGTGACAGAGAAAAGCGATAATAACAACAAAAATTGCAATATGAGCACTGGTAAAAAAAGGTTGCTGAAACATTAGGTTTATAATACCCAGAAATTTATACACAGATCTTCTTAAGGACACATGGCACAGTGGATCCAGTGACAGGACCCAAAGAGTGTGACTTTAATACCTGGTTAAGGCGGTGGAGAACTTTCAGAGGGGAATTAACAGGAGATAACTGATAACTGACATCCATTAAACACGGCACGTGGAACTAGAACAGTCTACCCCAGCGAGCAAAATAAAGGGTTCAGTTCGACATTCCAAACACCTGAAGAAGGCCGGAGGAGCGTACAACAGCCGAAACATTATAAGAAATATGGCGACAAAGATGAGGACAATAGTCCGAATAATGTAAATAGTGTACATAATATCTCATCTCAGAAATATAGACAGATATTGATATCACTGGTCAACAATTTTTTTAATGGTGTCGAGCCACCAAACATCTTTTTTAACGGCTCGAATTGAGAAATCGGAGAGCCGATTTCGAATTCAAGTCGAATCTATTACATTCATTTACTTGCTAATACCCTTGGGAAAGGTAGGAATCCTCTTTTTCTTCCCCAGCTATGGGTAAATAGCAGGACAGACCGGGTTCTATAGCCTTGGATGGCAACTGGTCTACCGCAGAAAGAAATGGCAACCTAATGCTGGAAAAACAATATGCCTTGTCAGTCATGTATTGAAAGATACATGATCGCCTAAGCGGGTATTACGCATGGCACACATAACTGATTGACCTTTTCTTGGTTGACTTATCGCTTGTTCTATTTTTTTCTAACTGTGAAAACTTTTTTCTCAAAATTTTGTGATGTCAAGAACACTCGTATGGCACTTTTGTGATGTCAACGAATACCCGTTTGACACTTTTGTAATGTCAACGAATACCCGTTTGACACTTTTGTGATGTCAACGAATACTCGTTTGACACTTTTGTGATGACAACGAATACCTGTTTGACACTTTTGTGATGTCAACGAATACTCGTATGACATTTTTGTGATGTCAACGAATACTGGTTTGACATTTTTGTGATGTCAACGAATACTCGTTTGACACTTTTTTTTTTAGTCAACGAATACTTAGAAATATGATTTTTATTATGTCAACGAATACTCTTTTGCACTTTTGTGATGTCAACGAATACTCGTATGACATTTTGTAAATTAACATATCAACGAATACTCGTTTGAATGGACTTTTGTGATGCCAACGAATACCCAAAATATTGACAATTTTACTGATGTTAACGAATAAATCTTTCATAAATGACACTTCTGTGATGTCAACGAATAAAATCCTTATTGACATTTTTGTGAAAATATCAATGAATACTAGTTTGACACTTTTGTGATGTCAACGAACGCTCGTTTGACACCTTTGTAATGTCAACGAATACTCATTGTCACTTTCGTAATACTCATTGTAGTAGAGACTTTGTAATCGCAGATACAACTATAGTAAAGCCGTTGAACAATACTGGTGTCAGACACCTTCGAATATCACTCGCATTGATAGTACTTGCTCGATAATACTTGTTCGACAAGTAACCACCGTACATTGATTTGAATAGAGAAATAGTATAGTGAATACAGCAGAAAAATAGTAACGATCCGAATAGTAATAGAGGATAGAGTAGAAATAGTTCATAATTCAGACGTCGCACGACCTTCCATATATGCGTTTCCTCTGTGGTCACGTGATCTACTTAATTTAATAATGGGATCGCCTGTGTTTGCTCACTGGCGATCTATGTTCAAACTCAAGTGTCGGCAGCGGCACTTTATTCCTATATAACACAATTTTCTCAATGCGCTTGGTTTCCTTCCGTAGAGAAGGGATAAAAGCGATGGGATAAATTTATGAATATCAAACAGAAGATTTTAGGGTTTCATTTTTTTTTGTCACCTTAATTATCAGGTTTACTAAAATCTATTATTGATAAAGTTTATCATTTAATTTGAATTTTGACGATACACTGGAAAAATATGGTGCTTCTATTTTAAAATTTTTGACTTAAAACACTTTTTTCTTTTAAAAATAATTTCAAGTGTTTGACATAAATTGATCGATCTACCAGAAAATTGATGGGTTTCTACGACCTTTATTAACTAAATTTTGCGATCAGATAAGATCGTAAAGTGATCTTTTTTTCCCAAAATGAGCAACTTCAGTACAGCAAAAATTGTAGCTAAGCATGAAAAAATAACGCCATTTTCGAAATCAGCCCCATCAAATTAGCTAAGAAAACGTGTTTCGTTTCTTGGCACCAAAAATCGTGTTGACCAATGTTATCGAATTGATTGATTTAATTTACGGTTTATCTACACTTTTTTGAGTTTTTTTAAAACTAAGATATTTTTGAATTGTATAAGAATATTTTTTTTTCTGAATGATTATTGCTTTAACAAATCTTTGAGATTGTAGTATATTCCAACATCTTGACGTAGCGAGATGGAAATAGTATCAGGAAGACGAGTCGTATGAAAAAAGAAAAGGAGTGCAACATCGAGGACTTAACTGCACACGTTATATATCTGTATACCACCTTAAATAAAATCACTTGTTAGCTGTTAACCTGGCCTTGTTCATCAGATGGATCCATATCACTTATGTAATAATGATTTTCAACTTGCTTAAAGATTAATTGTAATAAAAGTTATTATTAAAAAAAATAGATCGTTGTTATATAAACAGAATCTGTCGCAATAGGTGGGAACGTCAATTCAATTAAAAAGCGTTACTGATAATATCAGCTAGATGCTGAGAATAAGTTTAATTAAATATTGATTTTTACATGTGAAATACACAACAATAACTAGAGCTGAAAAATAAATTTAAATAGCTTGGGTAGAATTGAGAACTCCTTCCTCATTTCTACTACTATCACTACCACCACTATTACTACTACTCTTTGGTAAAGTTGTTTGATTTAGTACAGTAGAATCTCTGACAATTTGACTAAGAAGGCCTTCTGGATATGGGGAAATGGCTACAAAGTCCGGATAAGAGAGGTTATACTTAGATTAAAGTAAAAGAACTGAAATCAGATTTAACATTTATTTTCAATGTTTTATAGTAAACAAAATAAGCTAATTATGATTGAAATATAACGGAAGTGATTTTAAGGAAAAAGAAATAAATTATATCATGTTAATGAAAATTCATTAAATTAAGTATGTCATGTATGCAAAACAAATGATGTAACGAAGATTTTTTAATCGCTGTTGTAAGATGATTCTTTCTTTTCTAATGTCATTCTCAATTTTTTCCGCATTTCGTTTTGATTTTATTCTTGAAATTTTTTTAAACGAAAGAAACTTCTTTAACTCAGCGTGCATTATTGCAATCGTCATAGGTGAATGCTGGCTTTCTTTCCATAAAACTGACAACCTTTTCAATAGCTTTTTTCAATTTCAGTTCAGGTTTCATTACAATCATGCATCTCGTCGCTATTTTGTTGCAGATGTGTCCCGTTGTGATCCTTTCCTCTTATTCCCATCATCCTTTGCGCCAATACAAGCCATTAGGGTTAAAATAAGCATACATAATTATCCAAAGTAAATTTCCTGAAAAACAGAAATTTCAAATCAGTTATCTATCACCTAAATAGTTCATATATACTCATCAAAATCATGTCCGGATATGCGGGATTCTGGCTATGAGGGATTCTACTGTATTTCATTTAATTTAATAAAGTATTATGTGGGTTATCCCCACGTAGTCTTGTCACTTTCTGAAGGATGTCGTTAGAGGACGCCGATCAACACCTGTAAAAAACGGGACACTTCCTGTCCTTTTTCTCTCTTTTTTTCTCTTTTGCGTCTAGAATGTTGTACCGACGAGAAACATGGGACCGTATTCCCAATCATGGGGATTATAACATTTTGTAAAATAATTGATTTTCTGTATCATAATTCGATAAACTTTTGTTCAAAAATAAAGAACAATAGTTTAATTCAGTTTATTTTAAAAAGATATCTCCTCCAACACGAAATTTCTAAAATCGTATATAAGTATGACTTTCTGGAGTCTTCTAGAACTTTATGGAAACTACTAGAAGTTTTTTGTTTAATTTGTAAGTTTGTACAGTGGGCTATGATAAGTCTTTAACCACGCTTGATTACAGCAATTTTGGCTTTGTAATAACATTTTTTTCAGACAATTCCATGTTAGTATCAAGCTACTCTCATCTATGAACGATAGTTGTCTTATATTTTGCAATGAAAGTTCTCGTAAGTAAGGAAATTAGAGAATTTCAACAAGGGCAAATAATAGGATGGCATCAGTGTGGCAAGTCAAATAGAGAAATTGCAAGGTTTTTCCAGGTTAATCATCAGACGGTTAATAATATTGTCAAGAAATTTAATGAAGAAGGCCATTGTCTTGTGGAACAAGGTTCAGGAAGACCAAGCAACATGGTCTGAGAGAACGAAAAAGACGCTGAAGAGGGAAGTCATCAGAAACCGTCCTCAGAGCGTCAAAGATGTCGCCAACAACATGGAAATGTCGCCATATGCGGTGAGAAAGAGTCTGAAATACAAGCACTGAAACTAGCAAATGGAGGACCTACTCCATACTAGTTCTAATTACAGTTTATTTATGTTGAGTTGGGATTACATAATTAAATTTTGAAATTGGATGTAGCTTAATTCTCCTGGCTAAAAAATTTTCTTGGACCACTGTATGTTTTGCTATAGCTATAAATGGGCTACGTAATTGCATCATTCGCAAATTGAAAAGTAAACCTTCTGCAAGTTTGCAATTGTTGATAATTTTTAAGGTTGCATGTTATACTATAGCTATAATTCGTTAAATGCATTAAAAATACACAAGAACTACGTAATTGCATCATTCGCAAATTAAAAAGTAAATGAAATTGAAAGGAGTTCTATAGTGCGATAAAAAAAAACCGTTTGAGTAGAAGTTTCATTTAACTATTTCAAAAGTAAAAGGGTGGGACCTAGATGCCAATCGAGGTGCACTCTTAAATTCATGCTGTCCGGGTACCAGAGAAAAAAAAGCTTATGCCATGAAAATATTTGTAGGAAAGACATCGGTGAGAAAGTAACCGAAGTCGAGATGCCAGGTTAGGATCGATTACGTAGCAGATCCTGTAATCCTGGATTTTGTAAAGACTTTTTGCCGATTGTATATTTTACGAATAACACTGACTTTTCAACTACAACTTCACATTACGTCGAAACCCCGATTCCCAAACAATCACCGAAGTTAAGCAACGCCTGTTCAGTATCGAGATGGGTGACCGCTGTAAGCTTGGATGTGCAGGTGGTGTAATGGATACTGGCTCGGAATTGTTAATCAGAGAGCTGAGTTCCAATTCGTTATATTCATTTATTCGCAAATATCTTTGGGAAAGGTATAAATCCACCGCTTCTCCCCCAGTTATGGTTTAATTATTAAGACATATCACTAAAACCAATTCTTACAACCTGAAATGGTTTTCTGGCTTTCAATAACCCGCAAAGGGTTGATATGTTTTGGTAGGTTATTGGATTTTATTTACTTTGGGGAGGTTGCGTTAGAAGACTGGATGACGTTTTTGAGATATAGATTTCCCGTATGCGTTGTGTGTTCAATTGCTTTGGTTTGTTTTACGGTATATCAACCTCAATGGGTTATTTAATGCCGACAAAATTTTTATTGTTGGTAACATTTTTTTTCCAAAAATCTGTTTCTGGTAATATTTTTCCCCTCAAAAATAAAGTTCTAGTAATAATTTTTTTTCGCTGGTAATATTTTTTCAAAAATATATTGCTGGTAATATTTTTTTTATAAAGTGTTTCTGGTATTAAAACCTATTTTTACACTTTAACCCTAGTTTGGGGGCTAACTATTTGCCCATAGTTGGGACCCTAACATGTGCTACCACCCCGGGGCAGGTTGGACCTGGGAACATCAGCAATTAAGAGGTGGTTCCACGCTCCTCAAAACCTCTTGATCAGAGGCCTTGCTGCTGGACGTAGTTTATCGTCTTACCCTGGACGCTGATGTATCGTTATATCCAGGAGGGACTGGTACATGGGAATGCGACAACTTGCATTACAGTCCTGAATGATCACAGCTAATAGTCCTGGAAAAATATTGAGGTTGCTTTTTTGGATTTTATTTACTTTGTGGAGCTTGAGATGTTCCGGTATCCGGCTGCGTTAGAAGAGATGATGAGGATTTTGAGATATAGATTTCCTGTATGTGTTGTGTGTTCAATTGGACTACACCTTGTAAGCATTTCCACGTATAGTTCAAATGGCTTTTTTGGTTATATTCGAGAGTGTTTTATCTCTAGGGTTAAATAAAACATCATAGATCGGGTTTGATGGGCATTGTTTAGTTTGGTTTGGTTTGTTTTGTGGCATATCATCCTCAATGGGTTATTTAATGTCGACAAGATTTTTATTGCTGTTTGGTTTGGTTTGTTTTACGGCATATCAACGCCTCAATGGGTTATTTAATGCCGACAAGATTTTTATTGCTGGTTTGGTTTGGTTTGTTTTACGGCATATCAACGCCTCAATGGGTTATTTAATGCCGACAAGATTTTTTATTGCTGGTTTGGTTTGGTTTGTTTTTTACGGCATATCAACCTCAATGGGTTATTTAATGTCGACAAGATTTTTATTGCTGGTTTGGGTTGGTTTGTTTTTTTTTTTATACCAACCTCAATGGGTTATTTAATGCCGACAAAATTTTTTATTGCTGGTTTGGTTTGGGTTTTGTTTTTTTAGCATATCAACCCTCAATGGGTTATTTAATGCCGACAAGATTTTTATTGCTGGTTTGGTTTGGTTTGTTTTACGGCATATCAACCTCAATGGGTTATTTAATGTCGACAAGATTTTTATTGCTGGTTTGGGTTGGTTTGTTTTACGAAATACCAACCTCAATGGGTTATTTAATGCCGACAAAATTTTTATTGCTGGTTTGGTTTGGTTTGTTTTACGACATATCAACGCCTCAATGGGTTATTTAATGCCGACAAGATTTTTATTGCTGGTTTGGTTTGGTTTGTTTTACGGCATATCAACCTCAATGGGTTATTTAATGTCGACAAGATTTTTATTGCTGGTTTGGGTTGGTTTGTTTTACGGCATATCAACCTCAATGGGTTATTTAATGTCGACAAGATTTTTATTGCTGGTTTGGTTTGGTTTGTTTTACGGCATATCAACCTCAATGGGTTATATAATGCCGACAAGATTTTTATTACTGGTTTGGTTTGGTTTGTTTTACGGCATATCAACCTCAATGGGTTATTTAATGCCGACAAGATTTTTATTGCTGGTTTGGGTTGGTTTGTTTTACGGCATATCAACCTCAATGGGTTATTTAATGTCGACAAGATTTTTATTGCTGGTTTGGTTTGGTTTGTTTTACGGCATATCAACCTCAATGGGTTATTTAATGTCGACAAGATTTTTATTGCTGGTTTGGTTTGGTTTTTTTTTTACGGCATATCAACCTCAATGGGTTATTTAATGTCGACAAGATTTTTTATTGCTGGTTTGGGTTGGTTTGTTTTTTTTTTTGGCATATCAACCTCAATGGGTTATTTAATGTCGACAAGATTTTTATTGCTGGTTTGGTTTGTTTTGTTTTACGGCATATCAACAAAAAAAATTCAATTGGGTTATTTAATGCCGACAAGATTTTTATTACTGGTTTGGTTTGGTTTTGTTTTACGGCATATCAACCTCAAATGGGTTATTTAATGCCGACAAGATTTTTATTATTACTGGTTTGGTTTGGTTTGTTTTACGGCATATCAACCTCAATGGGTTATTTAATGCCGACAAGATTTTTATTGCTGGTTTGGTTTGGTTTGTTTTACGGCATATCAACCTTTCAATGGGTTATTTAATGCCGACAAGATTTTTATTGCTGGTTTGGTTTGGTTTTTTTTTTTTTATATATCAACCTCAATGGGTTATTTAATGCCGACAAGATTTTTATTACTGGTTTGGTTTGGTTTGTTTTACGGCATATCAACCTCAATGGGTTATTTAATGTCGACAAGATTTTTATTGCCTCTTTGGGTTGGTTTGTTTTACGGCATATCAAGCTCAATGGATTATTTAATGCCGACAAGATTTTTAGTGCTGGCAATATTTTTTAATTAAATGTATTACTGGTAACAATTTATTTTTTCATAAATGTCTTGCTGGTATTTTTTTTCCAAAAATGTATTGCTGGTAAAAATTTTTTTCAAAAATGTATTTTGAAATATTAAAATTATTGTATTAAAACCCATTTTTACACTTTCATAGTGTTTTGACCCGAATGTGGGAATAAACTATTTGCCAATAGCTGAGACCCTAACAGGTGATACCCCCGCAGGGGCGGGGTAGACTTGGGAACGCCAACAATTAAGAGGTGGTTCCACACTCCTCTAAACCTCCTGATCAGAAGGCTTGCTGCGTGGTGTAGTTTATTGTCATACCCAGAACGCCTCATTGGTTGTTCTTACGCCTCTGCAGAGGTGCAATCGGGGTTTTCTGAAGCCCCAGCCCACAAGGCGATTGGTGTTCATGAAAGTGTAGTATTGAAATGCCAGTTTTTATCGACTTAATTATAATACGGTTTGGTTTTCTTCAGCATAAAGACAATCGACAGGAGGAATATTAAAAGCTACCAGTGATAGTCTCGGTGTTAAGAACTTGACAGTGTATTGTCTATAGTTCCTTCACATAGGATTTTCTTGCTGAGACGTGGATAATCTATTTTGGGTCTTATTATTGATGCTTAATAATTATTTTTGACCGCTACCCAATCCTTATTGCGTCCTGGGAATGATGATAAACTACATCCTGGGTATGGCGATAAACTACATCCGCATCCTGGGCATGACGATAAACTACATCTGCCTCCTGGGTATGACGATAAACTACATCCGCGTCCTGGTTATGGCGATAAACTACATCCGCGTTCTGGGTGTGACGATAAAGTACATCCGCGTCCTGGGAATGGCGATAAAGTACATCCGCGTCCTGGGTATGACGATAAAGTACATCCGCGTCCTGGGTGTGACGATAAACTATACCCGCGTCCTGGGTATGACGATAAACTACATCTGCTTCCTGAGCATGACGATAAACTACATCCGCGGCCTGGGTATGACAATAAACTACATCTGCCTCCTGGGTAAGACGATAAATTACATCTGCGTCCTGGGTATGACGATAAACTACATCCGCGGCCTGGGTATGGCGATAAACTACGTCCAACAGCAAGGCCTCTGATTAGGAGGTTTTGAGGGGCATGGAACCACGACTTAATTGCTGGTGTTCCCAGGTCCACCTTGACCCGGGGTGGTAGCACCTGTTAGGGTCCCAGCTATGGGCAAATAGTTGACCCCACAACCTGACTCAAAACACTATGATATTGTAAAAATAGATTTTAATATCGGAAATACTTAAAAAAAAAATTAATATCAGCAATAAATGTTTGAAAAAAGAAAATGTTACCAGAAATAAAAATCTTGTCAGCATTAAATAACGTATTAAGGTTAATATGCTGCAAAACAAAACAAACGAAAGTATATTTAAAAAAAAAAAAATATTACCAGCTTTACATTTTAAAAAAAAAAAGAGGAAATTTTGTCGGCATTAAGTAACCCATCGTGGTTGATATGCCGTAAAACGAAACAAACCAAACCAACCTTTATTGCTTACTATTGCTAGTGGATTGCTTTGCTGAGTTTTCTTTTCAAATACTTGATGTGTGCAATTATCCAAACTCAGTAGACCTTGGATCGAGTGAAATTGCAAAAAAAAAAAATGTTGCTATAGCATACCGTGATGCTCTCGGGGCATTTAAATTGAACCCTTATAAGGAAACATTATACGACTTCAAAAAGCAAATAGTGCCGGAGCTCGGGGAACGAATAAAGGAATCGAAACGAACCTCATGGAAGAATTATTTGTCTTAAACAAATACGAACACGAAAATCAGAACGGTATGAGACATGTGCAAAAAGATAGAATGGAAAAATAATAGCACCTCCCCGAATAATTTAAATCTAAATAACACACACACACACACACACACACACACAAACACACACACACACAAACACACACACACACAAACACACACACACACACACACAGACACACACACACACTTCGGTTCTTTTAGTTATTATCATGGACGATTTATATTTTTTTAATTCATCTGTGAATATGTGTATTTTTATGTATGTGTTTTAAATTATAGTACTATTTTATTTTCCAAACAGGGTCAGCCCATTCTCTCTCTCGCCCTCCCTCTCTCTCTGTCTGTCTATCTTGTCTGTCTGTCTGTCTCTCCCTCTTTCTCTCACTCTCTCTCCATATATATATATATATATATATATAGAGAGAGAGAGAGAGAGATGTATGTGTGTATGTGGGTACACGCCTATGTGTATGTATATACATGTATATGTTATTCTGTGTATTCTCCAAATGTGTTTTTTGAACATAGAAATATAGGTCCTTGCTGGATTAGATAATCGTTATATTTATCTTCATATATTTATATTTGATTTGTAACCTGCAGTCGATATTAAATTTGTCAAATTTTCTCAATTACAAAGCGGCCCTTTAAGTAAACGTAATTTTTTTTTTCCTTCGTCCCATCTCTCTCCCCCACCTCGTCTTTCCCTCCCTCTTATTCTAACATTAGATTGTCTATGGTGTGTGTATGTCACCACGAAATGTATCTTTATGCATTAGACATCCGTCAACATTCATTTTTTACTCTTATTTAAACCCCTCCACCCATATCTCCTAAAATTCTCTCTGTTAAGGTTTAATCTCCTCCTCCTCATACTTACACTCTCTCTAAATTCTGTTTTTTTATTTCCGGAGTTGGTTTTTTTCTGTTTTCTTTTTTGAATTTGTAGGTCTGATGAATTGGATCGTATTTACGATTCCAATGGAATAAATTATGACCATGGAATATTAGTGTTTAAGTCTTTTTTATATATCCTTACTATCCTAGACATTGAGTTCTACCTGGATTCTTCCTCTGAAAATATATATACATATATGGTATTTATATATTTTGCATATGTATGTATATTTTCCACTAATATTATCATATATATATATATATATATATATATGTGTGTGTGTGTGTGTGTGTGTGAGTATACGCAATATTATAATATATATAAAAAAATAGGAAAGAACACGTTAGGTAAATAATCCGGAGTTCTTTAGTATTTTTTGTTTTTATTTTTATAAAGCAGTGCCCAATACATATGTAGAGCCTAAATTATAATTATTTTTTTAAAAACTATGATTCCTTCGCTACATAAGAGTTCCCATGTTTCAAAGACAAGAGCCAAAAACTTCAATATAATTATTAAAATTAAATTGAATTAAAATATCAAGCTCTGTTTCATGCTCAAGCGAAATTTTTGAAATAACTAGTCTTGAAATTTACTCATCTTTATAAGCATATTCATTCGTAAAATTAATTACTATGAAACAGCTGAAGTAATTGTTTCAATAATGGGCGTAAGGGTTAGTAATTTGTATCGACATATTAGTTACTTTCGGAAAGAGATCACGTTAAGGTAGGGTCTGGGTGTTAATGATGATATTTATTATACGCATATCGTCTAGTCTGTTTCAATTCAGAGAATATATATATATATATATATATATATATATATATATATATATATATATATATATATATATATAGATAATTAACACATAGTTGAAATATGAATCCTCTAAATTTATTGCATTTAGCATGAAATAGACTGTCGCCTCAAGTTTGACATCATTCAATTTTATATATTTATACAATTTCTCTATTCTGATTATTGAGCAAATTTTATCCCATAAATATAACACATCTTAAAAAATATTTCTTCACACACACACACACACACACACACACACACACACACACACACACACACACACACACACATATATATATATATATATATATATTATGGAAGTTTGAACCGAAGATTAAATTCAAATTTAGATTAGTGTACAAATAAATATTTAACAACATTAATAATTCATCCAAATAACACCACGAAAACATGAGACCCAGAAATATTAAAAATAGGACCTATTAATTTTTTAGTATCTGATGATTTCAAATGAAAGCATAAACTCTTTTGTACTGAAAATGTTGGCGTAAAATCCATTTTATATATATATATATATATATATATATATGTACAATAATATAAAACCAACATTGCGACTCGGAGTTTCATGCACTATGAAATCATCAGGTACTGAGAAATTATCGCAGTATATATATATATATATATATATATATTTAAATAAAAACGGCCGACAGGGTACTGTGGTAACTGGTTATTTGATTTTTTAGTCTCTTATAAGATTCTTCTTTTCTGATCATGACTAATGTAGAAATTGTCCGAATGTTCTGTATGTTCGAGCACTTTCGACGATACTTTTAGCTATTAACAAAGATATTTTTATTTTTTATTTTTAAGCTAATGTAAGGGTTTTATGTATGTATTTGAAGTGATAGGAATATCTTATTTTCCAAAAACGGCCAGCACAGTTTGGCCGTTTTCATAATTAATGTTACTGAGTGTTGGCTTTTCCTTTTTATTATTAGGCCTTTCATTGTTTTTATCATATTTTATACGTGGATGAGGCTATTATACTTCTATTTTCTACTAGTATATTGCGGATGGAGTTTGGTAGTTTTCCGTGTGTGTTTAAATGAGTTTTAATTGAGCTATGCTCTGGTAGGTGTAACGTGAGTCGTCTAGATAAGCATGTAGTAGTATGGTCAATATAATTATTTATGAGTTTGGTTTGATCAAAAACATAGTACCTTAAGGGGCATTTGATCTTCTAAATAATATTGCACCATATTCAGTCTTCCAAACATAGCTTCGGCCAGTATCATCCAGCGTAGGTAGCTATCTTTTATGCTGAATGAAAACGAACAGTGACCAAGAGATCAGAAAATAATATGTGCAAATAATCTTGATATATCGCAGTGTGAAAATAAACTAAATAACGAGATATTAGCAACTGTATACGCGTGTGACAGCGTGCATACGCAGATAAGCAAATAAATATTTATTTAATTTAATTTATGCTGCAAAGGAAACAGTGCTCATTGTAGTTAAATAGAGATATGAAATATATATTAATAAATACAAACATTACGTACGTTCGTAGTACAACTTAAATTTTCATGGTTTCCCAAGTCGTCAGGCACATATGACGAATGAACCGCTTATTACAGTTGTTATTTAAATAAAATACTGGGTCTCAAGGGAAAAACGCTGAATTATATTCAGATACAAAGTTCAAAGTTAATAAAAACCTAATATATTATTGGGGGTGTAAATTTAAAATATATAAGTATGGAGGGAGATATTGGAAAAAAAGTTTTGCTTTTCGTTGGGTGGTGGTGGAAAGGATGATGTAAGCATAAAGTTTATATGGTACATGTTTTTCTGTAAAGGGAAAAAGTCAAGACTTAGGTTAAGGAATTATAAAGCGTAAGGAATAAGCAATATGAATATAAAGAAGTGGGTAGCCTCGGTGGATTTTATATTTTATATAAATAATCTTTTCTTCAAGGCTGTAACAATGCACAGTATATAAAGATAACGTTTAATAATATTAGGATATAAATTTAAAAAATATAGACAGAGAAACTAAAAGGCGAAAAAAAAAAGAAAAGAGGAACGCCGTGTAACCTGTGACGTTATTAATAGACGCTTAAATGGTTAAGCGGTGTGGGGGTGGGTAATTAGTATTTAATCTAAAATATTTGATGGGCAGTAAAAAGATTTATCTAGAATCAAAATACTTTAGGAGAGAGCTTTTTTTTATGGGTATAAGCTATGATGAGCTCACGGCGTTTATTCAGCAGGTTAGGGATCGTTAATATTTTTGAATATGAATTTTTTTTTCCCAGCACACACAATTTACATCGATCGACACAGCCGGAAAAGGGTGTAGATATATATACATAGGTGCATACACATACATGTATATTTTTTGAATAAAAAATTCCAAGAGGATAGAATCCAGGTAGAACTCAATGTCCAGGACAGAGTAAGGGTATAATAAAAAGGCTTAAACACTAATATTCCATGGTCATAATTTATTCCATTGGAATCGTAAATACGATCCAATTCATCAGACCTACAAATTCAAAAAGAAAATATATATATATATATATATATATATATATATATATATATATATATATATATGTGTGTGTGTGTGTGTGTGTGTGTACGTATGTATGTGTGTGTGAAGGAATATAGTTTTTAAGGTGTGCTATATTTATGGGATAAAAAGATCTAAATATCAGAGATAAAGTGTGTGTAAATATCAATATAAAAGTGAACACTGAATTCAGCACTCAGAGGCGACAGGCTGTTTCATACTAGACACAGTCGATTGCATATATATATATATATATATATATATATATATATATATATAATAAAGTGTTTGCGTACCAAAATTTCACTATACAACACACACATGAATTTAAGCGTGGCTAAACATGGTATCTTGGTTCCACTCTTTCACTGTCGAAACAGTTAAATATAACCGCCTCTTCTACTTCAACAACTTTTTCTCTCGCACTTTCTGTCAGTGGAACTCCATTCCTATCACTTGCTTCCGTGATAACTATAATCTTCAGATATTCAAATATAATGTCAATCTTCTGATGCCTTGATCTTGATCGCCGTCTTTTTCTATATCCTTTCTTCAACCTCCCCTCTTTACTCTTGCTCTCACCCTCTGTAACCCCTTGCGTGCTAGTGGCACCTCCCCACCTTGCTTGGGGTGAAATGTTTAAAAAAATTATCTTTCGTCACAAGAGACGACATTTTACAATCCGTCAAATAAATTCGACAGGAAATTCATACACAGATGTCCTCAAGGACACGTGGCACATTAGATAAAGGCGTTAGTTAGATCCAGTGACAGGACCCAAAGAGTGTCAGTTCAATACCCGGTTAAGGGGGTGGAGAACTTTCAGGGGGCAGTTAACAGGAGATAACTGATAATTAGCATCCATTAAAAAAAGGTGGCACGTGGAACTAGAACAGTCTACCCCAGTTAGTGAAATAAAGGGTTCAGTTCGACATTCCAACTACCTGAAGAAGGCCGGAGCGTACAACGGCCGAAACGTTGTGATGAATATGGCGACAAAGATGAGGATAATAGTCCGAATAATGTAAATAGTGCCAAAATTGCCATTGTCAAACTTGCTATCAGTCAATATACAACGATAACCACCTGGTGCGAGAAGATTAGGCTACTTGGTTCTCAAACATTTAGATAGGATTATTGTTTTTCGGCATTCTATTCTCGCTTGTTGCTCAAAGGCAATAAAACAAAAACAAAAAAAAATGTGAAACAGAATATTCTTAACGCGTCTCCTATATCTACATAACAAAAAGGATTTTTATAAGCCGCTCTTGTTGCCTAAAAAGCTTCCAATTACTCCTTTTGGGGATAATTATCTCCGTTTTGTGAATTGCTCGGTTAGACTAATAATTGCCGAGAGGAGAGATTTGTTGAATGGATTGTAGTAAACAGTATTCATAAACAAAGTAATCACCATCTTGTTGAGCTTGTTCAGATTACAAATCTTTCGGGGATTAAATCCGAATATGTTTGCCGATACTAAAGGCGTAGCAGTAATTCGCTTTGTAAACTAGGTGACCCTAAAAATTCGGGCATTTTCAACATCAAGTGTTTTAATAGAGGATCGAAAATGGCGGCAACGAAATAGGGACGTTCATCAGGTTAGCGAAAGATGCCTTCCAAAAGCTAAACGAAAGAAAATGTTGTTCGAAACAAAGAAAAGAGTGTTGAATTGCTACGTGATATCGATCTAGTATAGCAGTGAATGCTAGGCAATCTTAGCACAGATGAAGAGGGAACTGGAAGCAGCAAAAATGTAGTTCTACAGAAGGATACTGAGAATTTCATGGTCGGTTTCTAGTAAGTCTTAAAGATATCTGGTGGAGAAAAGAACCTTCACAATCAGAGACAACTGAAATTTCTTGGTTACATGAGGAAGGAGAGTTAGGAAAACTTAACACTCACAAGGCAAGAGAGAGAGAGAGAGAGAGAGAGAGAGAGAGAGAGGGACAGAGGGGGGAAACAACGGGCTTCCTTGGATGGCGAAACAGGAGACGGGAGGCTTGGCAAAGAGAGAAACGCTGCTTAAACTCTACGTGGAATAGGGAGTTTTTTTTTATGGTCACCCGACTCCTGCAGGGACACGGCACAGAATTGTATGATACACCTGCGGTAATGAATTGAGATTTGACTCATCCGTCGATGACCATACCGCATTCCTTAATTAGTGATTTCCATTTCGCCCGATCCCTACGCTGACCATCTTGGACCATGTCTCTGTGTCGCCTTCAAGGTGAGAATCATTCTTGAAGAAAACGAAATTCTGGGAGTTGTACGTTTATTCAATTTTCTACATACAACGTGTGAAAGCACGTGCAATGCCCAGCCCTCATCATCCGCCAATCAGGGGAGGTAACACAGTTTCGGTGGTTAAGGCGGCACTGCCACCCCTGGCGCGAACAGCAGTTTTTGCCACCGTACAGGATATATTTTAGTTGTAGACGTGTCACTCTGCGAGTTTTATGCAACTGCATGTCAGATTTTGCAACCTTGTGTTCAATAAAAGCATTTGCTTTTGATCGACATTATATACTCTCATAATACAGAGTGTGAGCTGCGGTGGATAAGACATACATTTACAGACAAAAATATGGGTGACAAAATTTTCCAGGCTTAAAAACTTACACATTATTATTTTTAATTTATGCACACATGTTTTTGAAGAGGCAGTTTTAAGTTGGTATAAAATGATAGAGAGAGGAGGAGGAGGAAGACGATAGATATGTGATCGAAACTAGAGAGGGAGAGGAGAGATAGGAAGATGTTTATATCAATCTTTATTAAGATAAGAGACCAGACATGTTGACCTATTTATTAAGTTTTTTTTTTTTTTTCATAGGAAAAAAAAGGGAGTCGAAATTAGACAAAGAAAGGAAGTGATGAAAAAAGAGATAAGAAATAGGGAAACACGGGGGGGGGTGTTGGTGGTGTGGGGTCTGGAAGAACAACTTATCATCCAGGCAGGACGCCAGCGAAAGTTAAGAATACAGATTAATAGAATTTACAATTAAAACACTTGACATTATTTTTAAAAAATACCAACAACAATAACAAATAATAAAAATAACATAAAACTAATTATTATTAATATTATTAATAACAACAATTAAAAATTAAAATTTAAAAATTAAAAAAAAAATTTTTCCTAAAAGCTCAAGTAATATTAACAATAATGATAGTATTAATAACAATAATGTTGTTTTGTAAACTTATTCTAAGAGACAATTATGCAAAATTAATTTAAAAGAAAAATTCCATATGTATACATACATACACATATATAAACATACATACACATAAAAGCATGCATACATAGATACGCATACATACATATACAGAGTGGTAGCACCTGTTAGGGTTCCAGCTATGGGCAAATAGTTAACTATTACCAGCAATACAATTTTGAAGGAAAAATATTACCAGAAACAGATTTTTGACTAAACAGAATATTACCAGCAATAAAAAATTGTCAGCATTAAATAACCCATTGAGGTTGATATGCCGTAAAACAAAATAAACCAAACCAATCTAAACCAAAGAATACATATTCTACTCATACGAATCTATCCTAAAATGTTGTCGACATTAAATAACCCATTGAGGTTGATATGCCGTAAAAAAAAAATAAACCAAACCAAACATACATATACAGATATATACACATGGATATACATGTTATATATATATATATATATATATATATATATATATATATATATATATATATATATTCTATTAAGATATTAAAATTAATTGACAGAAAATACAATTTTTCAGAGGTCAGAGAGTAATAATAGTAACACAATTGAAGTAATAATAATAAGTAATAGTAATATTGAAAATAATAATACTATCAGATGTAAATTATTCATATATACCAGTATATATATATATATATATATATATATATATATATATATATATATATATATGTGTGTGTGTGTGTGTGTGTGTTATCCACACATACACATGCATACACATACAAGTACATTCCTAAATATATACAAATACATATACACACATACTTCTATACATACAAATAAAAGATATACATATACATACACATACATACATACATATACACCTGTGTACATTTATAAACATCTAAACCCACACCTGCAAATATAGCAATCATCATCGAAGTACATATATATACATACACGAACATATCCACGCATATCTACATACATGTAACACACACACACACACACACACACACATATATATATATATATATATATATATATATATCCTCAAGCGCATCTATACACCCAGTTAGCAACTATACACACATGAAAAAAATAGCTATACAAAAAATATAATCAATCATATATGCACATACCTGCGCACGCACACACATATACACATACATATACACACATACATTCACACATACATACACATATATACATACATACTAGGAGGAACTTCATCAGGCTAGTAACGTTTTTAAAGATAGAATCCTGGGTATAACAATAAACTTTTTCATGTCCATTTTTAAATATCTAAACTACGTCCAACATCAAGTGCTCTGATCAGGAGGTTTTATAGAATCGTCCATATTTCCAACTCACCCCCGAGATAAAATACACTCTTCCATTAGAATCAGTTTTAACCAACCAACACCTCACATTGCAAATCTTAAAAATTTTTTATTGGTCGAGACGACACTAAAATGTGTAACAATTGTCGAAAATTTTATTTTTCGCGCCCAGTTCACTGGAGCCTTTCTTTGTTATTCCGGAAACAAAAAAAATACCATTTCGAAACCCAATTCACCAGTTTAAACACTTAACTTCAATGACGAATCCACGCGTGTCACTATTTTGACTTAAGAAACTTTTCGCGTGTCAACTGCTGACTCAAACAGCAACATTATTCTTTCAAAATTCACTTACAACTTTCTAAGAAAAGAGTTCTTACACACTACTAACATAGAAATTGTACTTTAACAAAAGATAGACACAGAACAATCCAAGGTTAACAACTCTAGAAAATTAAACAAGTATTTTTTCTTCTTTATTCACGCATACAAACTTATCATTTCTGTATAAGTAACATTTTCCATTTTACTCTGTTTGACCAATTCTGTAAATCAATAAGACGCCTAATTTATCAATGGTCAATTTCTTGCATTATCAAATTACAAGTTTTCAAATTGTATATTAATTGTACATAAATGTCTCTTGTTTTTATTGAAACCCCAATTTTTCGGTGTTTCTTCTTCAATTGCCTTGTGATTGATTCGTTTTTGAATTTCTAGATTCTATATTGTTGTGGATTAATATGGTGAACATGCCCGTAAACTAATCATCTTAATATTAAAACATAACATGAAAACATCAACCAAACAATAGCAATATTTATCCCAACAGTTTTGAGGAGCATGGAACCACCTCTTTTTTTGCTGGTTTTCCCAGGTTCACCTGACCAGTGGTGGTAGCACCTGTTAAGATTCATAAATGTGTAAATATTTAAACCCTAAACTTTTGGTTCTTTAATTCATAAAAGTTTAAATATAAAATTTGAATATCATGCATTTTTTTTGAAAAAAATAATAACGGCAAATGAATTTTTCTAAAAAAAAAAATATAAAAAGCAATTTAATTTTGAAAAAAAAAAATTACTAGCAATAAAAAATTTTTGTCGGCATTAAAATACGCATTGATTTTGATATCCTGTAAAAGAAAAAAAAAAAAATATATTGATATATATATATATATATATATATATATATATATATATATATATATATATTTATTTCTAAATGAAATAATAAACGAAAAAATGAAAGAATATTAATCTACAAACCCAGTGTGTCTGAAGAATTTTATTTTTTAATTCATTTTATTGTTCAATATATATATATATATATATATATATATATATATATATATATTTTTAGATAATTAGTGGTTAATATACACATACATATGCAATCATATCTATTTACGATTCCAATGGGAATAAATTATATATGGAATATTAGTGTTTAAGAATTTGATGATATATATATATATAACACACACACACACACACACACACACACACACACACACACATATATATATATATATATATATATATATATATATTAATAATATGTTGGGGATTTAATTACATTTTAAGTTTCAACATTTTATGTAAAACATTTCAACGTTAAATAAAACTTGACGTCTGATGTATATTCTAGATGTTTAATTTAACCGATCCAATTCAGCCTATTTGTTGCGCTATTTTTATTTCTGTCAGTCTTTTGAGGAAAGGAGACGCTGTATGAACCTTCTACAAATACATTCTACATTTATGGAATATCAGAAACAGTTGAATTAATACTAAGGGAAGTAACAATACAAAGGGATGTAACTAAACTTTGAGTTGCTTCCCTTACGTATTTTTCATTTTACTTTTTAAATTATAAGCCGAGAACAGTAATTTATTGAGGTGAAATTGTATTTTTTTATTTTTAAAAATCCTTTTATGTTATAGTTTAGAAAAAAATTTAAGATGCAAGTCGTTATTGAGTAAATCTGAGAAAGAATAATTATTAAGCAAAGATGACAATAAAAGAATAAATATTGAATAGATAGAAGATAACGATTAACGTTGCATTTAAATTTTTATTTTCCTCAAGGATTTTCAAGCAAGAAACCGGAAGTGAACTCCAACTTTTATTAGGAATGCGAAGAAAAACTGTTAATAAAACTTACGGTTTCTCTAATCTCAATATGAATTCATCCTATTTTTATAATTATAATACACATCCATAAATTTGTAAAATCGAGGGTACCAAAGACTGAAAGCCTAGAAAGATGAATATATTTTAGATAAATTCACAGACCAAAATACATTGCGGTGGTTTGTATTTTGGTGAATATTCCTTCGTATTTACAGTTTTTTACGTACGTACGTAATATAGTTTGTGTGTGTGTGTGTGTGTCTGTGTTTGTGTTGTCTTTTAATGTTCACGGCGTCTCCCACAAACACTTAAACCCTTATCTTTTGTTTTTTCTTAAAAATTTGTTCGCATGAAAAAGCAAAATAAGAGAATATATGTTTGAAATATATATTTATATCTAATGTATGAGCGACCCCTAGTGAACAATCATAAATTATGATATATATAAATATTGTTTTTATTATAAATATGATTTACCTTTTTAAATAATTATTTTTTCCTTTTTAAAGTCATATAATTTTTTTCATATATATTTAAACCCCGCCCCAAATAAATAATTAAAATAAAATTCAAAAAGATTTCACATTTTGGCAGATTTTAAAATTATATATATATTAAAAATTTAAAAAAATTGAGGAAACCAAATCATTTTTTTGAAATACCTCAACCTGAAAATTATTTCTTCATTGTTAGTGATGTAATTCTTTCAAAAAATATTACAAAAATAAAAATTATTTTATTTTTTGATGTTTTAAATTGTAGTTGAAAAATTACTTTTCATCATCTGAGGAATTAAAAACACATGATAAAAAAATATATGAAGACTAGATATTTTCCCAGTAGTTCAGAATTCATTATTTGGGCGGCAACCTTTCTTTTAAATATCTTTCGTTGAATATGACGGATAACGAAATTTTTTTTTAATTTATTTTTTAGTTTAGATTTTAGAATAATAAAAATTTTTAAAAACGTCATATTTAAACCAACAATCTATGATATTTTCAATATTTTGATAATTGCTCCCAATTTATTTTTTCACAATTTTAATAAATATATTCATATAAAATTTTATTGTAACCTAATTATGTAAAATAATGGATCATATGCAATCTAGGTGAAAATAAATACAATGTATCTAAATTCAAATCAGAGACGTGTAGTAATAGATGATTCTATCATAAATAAATCAACAATGTTTTTTGCGGGAAATTTTAAACACCAAATCGAGATTTTTCTTGTTAAAAAGTTAAATAATTTTAAGACATTCAACATTATGGATTAAAAAAAATAGTGAATTTTATATATATAAACGGATTAAAATACAAAAAAAACCCCCAAAATCCAGAATAAATCAACGAAAATTTTTCACCCTTTAATAATCAGTTGTGTTGTTAGTCCTGTTCATAACTTTTCTGGAAAACACATGTAAAAAAAGATATATATATATATATATATATATATATATATATATATATATATATATATATATATATATTTTCATTCATATATGTTTTTTTAAATAATATAGACAAGTGTTGTCTATTTATTTTATGTAAATTCTTTTCATAACGTCTGATAAGTTTAATAACATTATCATTAAACGAAGAAAGAAAATCACAATATTGATACATATTTTTTTAATCCAATCTAAGCTTTCGGCTTACATAAGCCATTATCAAAGATGACAATTACTTACAATATATTAAACAATATACGGACAAGACAGTGATGATAGTCTGTTTCTGTTTACATGGATGATTTCCAAGCAACGATAAACACGTGCATATAAGACGCTAGAAGCGAAAATCGTACCGCAGTTCATGACGTCACACATGACCACGATAAAAATTCGAGAAGTGTTAAATATATTGAAGCCGTTGGTATAAACCAATGGCTTCTATTATATTTATTGGGTTAATATATTTAAATAAAATATAAATTGTCTTTGTATATATATGTATAATAAATTATAATTTATAATGGTAAATATAAATATGATTGTATTTGAAAAATGTACACGTGTGTGTGTGATTCATATGGTGTCATATACAATAGCTGTCACCAAACTTAAAATTTTTTAAATTTGTTTGATCTTCGCGACCTCATGCTAAAAGTTTTTTAAGGTTGACAAAATAAACCTAGACTTTTTCAACACCGCCAACAATACAAAAAATTTCTATCTTTTGTATCCGCTTTCACTATTAATCACGCACACACACACAAGAACTTTCTTAAAAACACATATTTGTTCTATTTTTTTGTTTGTTAACATACGTACAATAAAAACAGTTTAAATTTATTTCAAAATTTATTAACCCAAAACAAAAAAATTACTTTTCTAATCTATCATCAAAATGCTTGTATTCTTGTCGGTATATTAAATTAATGTTTATTTGTTGAAACTATTTTGTCTTTTCTACTGAAAATTGTTTTTATTATTCTAGACGGTCAAATTAAGCGACCCTGTAAGGATATTTTGTTAATGTTAAAATCGAATCCCCACACTTCAAAAAATCTAACATTCAACGAAAGACCGTAGAAAAAAATCTGATTCTTAATAAGTTCCATCATTTGTTGAATAGTTTCTGAAAAAAATCATTTTAAATCCACAATTATTTTTATTTTTATAATATTTTCAAAATTAATGTCTGTCATACAGAAAAAAAAAAAAAAAAAAATAAAAAACGTTTAAATTTTTGTATGTTATATTAGTAGTAGTTGTGTTGGACATTCGAATGAAAAACAAGGTTTTCAATCAAAATTTAGAATTACTAAAAACAGGAAAAATTTTAAAAAAATTAAAAAAATTTTGCATTGTTCTTTCTATTTTTATAATAATCAAAAAATAAAAAAAGACGGTATTTTTGTTTTCATTTAGTTTCATTCTTTTTAATTATATATATTTTACATTTACTGTCTCATGAATTTTCCCCTATTTTTTTAGCCTGTTTTTTTTTTAAAATTTTTTTCATTTTATTTTTTATTTTTATTTTTATCTGATATAAAAAAAAGTATTCAAGGAAATAAAATTTTTTTTAATAATTCTGATAATTAAAATATTTTAAATTTTTAAACTTTAAAAATATTGATTATTTAAATAAATATATTCATTTATTCGGAAAATTTGTTTCGAAATTATAGTACGAACCAATTTATATTTATTAACAATTTTATCAAAAAGGTGCTAATTCATGTTCTTTTAAAGAGTGAGATTCTTACTTTGTTATTTTTGATTCATATATATAGTTTTTATCAAAAAGAATTAAATTTTAAGAATAAAAATGAAAAAAAAATTTTAAAAAATTTTTTCATTTCTTTTCTTCATTAGTTGTCATTAAGTTTTCTTTTTAGAATAAAAAAAATTTTAACAGAAATCTCCTGAATAAACGATTTTATGTGTAAATTCTTGATTGATTTTTAAAATTTTAAAAAATGTTTAAATTGGTATAATTTTTATTTTTCTTACCCTTAAATCAAATTATCTAAAATCTTCCAAAAACTCTTCTAATTGTTAAATATCTTTTTTGACTGGAAAAAGGTATTTTCTTTTTGATCTTAATTTTTTTTAAATTTAAATTCTGTTAAAAAAAAAAATTCTTGTTCAAAATCCTACCTACATTTGAATTTTTCCAAAACCTTTTTAAATTTCTACAAAAAAATCTGAAATATTCAAATCTTTTAAAAACATCAAAGTTTCAATTCCAGAATTTTTCAAATTTTTTTTTTGAATTTGTTTTAATTTTTAAAAAACACCATTGAAAAATCTTTCAATTAATTTATTTCATTTTTTATACAAATAAAAAAAAACTTTGTTAAATATCCAAATTTTTCAAAATCTTTCTTATGGTTCTTAAAAATTTTGTTATTTTCATTAAAATACAAGATCAAAAAATACTTTTTAAATGAATTTGTCAAAAGTTTTCCGCTAAAATTCAAATATAAAAAAGTTATTTGCAAATTTTATATTGAACAAAACTTTGATAATTCAAAATACCTCTCGAACACTTTTATCATGTAGGATTTTTATGGCCTTTAGTAAATAATTTTTTTCATTCGAAAAATAAAATTTTTTTCCCTTTATTTAAATTGGTATCTATATTTATCTTTTTAAAAATTTAAATTCATCTGAAACCGAAAAAAAAATTCAAAAATTTTGATTTTTCTTCTTAAAATTTTTCTTTAATATTAATAAATCTTTATCATTTCATTTGAAATAATTTATTATTTGATCTTTTAATCCTTTAATGAATTCGAAAAAAATTGTATTTTCCTAACCTAGAAATTGTTTTTTTTTTGAAATTAAAAACCTTTCTTCATAAAATTTTCTTTGAACCAAAAAGAAAAAAATATAAAAATAAATTCATATTTGATTCTATAATTATGAAATTTTCTAAATAAAAAAAAATTTCATTTGTTCTTGTCCTATTGTCAATTTTCTGTTTTTCGAAATTATGTTAATATATTCAAATCTGGCCATTTATATATTCCATTCTTCATTTATATTAAATTATCTTTAATAAAATATTTATATTTCAATTTATTTTTCATCTCAATATCCAAAAAATATCTCTTTGGTTTATTTTTTTTTAATTAACCATAATAAATCATTCTGTTAATAACGTGAAAATGTATTAAAAATTTTTTTTTTTTATGGAAATAAAATATATATATTTTCTATCATTTTAATTTAATCTGTTGAATTTATTTACATTTTCCGATCTTTAACATCAAGCATGAATTCTACTAAAAACATGGACACTTTTTTTTTTATTTTCTTTTTAACGGTCAACTGACTTGATTTTCATGTTAAATTCGTCAATAAAATTTTATCAATTTTTTCAAAATGACCCGACTAATTTTTATTTATATATTTCCAAAATTGATTTCTTGGTTGAAAATCAAATTTTGATTTTTTATATAATGCCTTTTTATTTCCATTTGGTTAAACCGAAAATTTTGATAAGAAATATAAAAACCTTTCATTATTATTTCTTTTCAAATAATAAAATGAATAAATATGGAATAAATAAAATGACATAAATACAATTTATTTTTTTAAAATTCAATTTTTTTTGTTTATTCAAATCTTTACTAATACAACAAGTGTTTTAAAATATTCCTTAATATTTAGGGTTAAAAAACATCATTAAATGTCTCACACCCATTGGTCAAGCGATTTTTTCTCTATTAAATTTTTAAATTTTTTCTCTTTTTTTGATTTTTCAATCATAACAAATTTGCAAAGAATTTTTGAAAAAAGTCCCCCAAATAAAAATTTTTTCAATAAATCTTTTATATCACCAAATTCCATAAATAATTAATGAAAAAACATTATTTAAAAGTTTCGGTCTTTGTTTCCAACCATCACAGTTTATATCTTCGCGAGAAATTTTTTCAACCCATGATGTTTCCATCGGAAAAAAAAAAATTTTTTTTTTCATTTTAAAAAAAAAAAATTTTAAATTTTAAAAAATAAAAAAACTTATTGTCTTCATGTGAAACAAAATTTTTTGTTATTTCTAATATACAAATGAAAATATCTAATGTAAAAATGAATGCTATTTGATTTTGAGCGAATAAAAATTATTTAAAATTAAAATTATTAATTAAAAAAAAAAAAAAACTTCTTGTCAAAAAAAATCAAAAAAAATAAAAATTAAAAATATTTTAAATTTTGACCGGTTTTAGGATGATTAGAAAAATATAAATAAAGAAAAGAAAAAAATTCAAATAAAATAAAAAAATTATGTTTTTTTAAATAAACTTGTAATGTTAAACAAAAGCAAAAAAATATCTTCCAAATGTTTTATGATTCTACCATTTTAAATTATCTTTATATTAAATTCACATGTCAAAATTATTTATTTTTTTTGTATTAAAGCAGTAGAGCCCGGCGTTGCCCAATTTGATGTAACAAATAAGAGATAGATCAAGTATCGACCATCATAAAGACTGAAAAATAAAATTGACAAAGATTATTGTTTAAGGTTGACGGACACGCATGTCTTAATTATTTTTTTTTTTTTTTTTGAAATTGGTCAAACCCAAACTCAAACAAAAACATTGTTTTCAATCGTTATGAGTCTATCGATTGAATAGAATTTTATTATAAACAATTGTCTTGTAAATGGAATTTTTAAAGCATTCTGAATGTAAAAATAAAGAAAAAAAAAATGCAAGACAATAAAAACACTACCTTTCCAAAAAAAAAAGTGAAATTTTTGTTGAAATCGGTTGAAAAATGTAGGAAAACCGATCCCATATATAAAACAAACTTTTACACACACACAAAAATTTCTGGGTTTTATAATAAAGTATAACTCGATATGAGTTGTCCCCCTTTCATTCTCGACAGATGCCTCTTTATCGTGTTTTCAAATTGATTTCGTGCAAAAACAATTGTGTTTTTTTTTTTTTTTTTTTAATGTCAAACCACCGCAAGGTAATTTTTGCATAGTCCTGTTTCTATTTTTGAAATCGGTTTTAAAATGTAATAAAACCGATCCAATATATAAACAATTGACAGACGAATTTTATTTAATTTTAAATTTGGGTTTAGGAATGAATTTGATTTCGATTTTTTATTTTTTTTTTTTTTCTAAAAAAAAGTTAATCGATTTTTATCCCCATTTCCTTCCTAATATGAAATAAAATTTTGTCCTATTTTCTAATGAATATATAAATTAAACCAGATTTGAAGCATTTCTTTCTTTACTGTTTTTCCCTCTGTTCCTTTTTTATTACACTTTAAATCAATAAACAAATTCAAATAAAATGTTGTGCATTTCGACATGAAATATTTCTCAATGAATGACAAACGAAGGAATAAAATAAAACAAATAATTGTTTTACACAATAATACAATTGGTAATACGGTTAGTAAATCCAGAAACGTTTAGTAAATAATAATAATAATAAAATAATAATATTTTGTTATATTATATATATTATATATATATATAAAATCTGAAATAAAACTTCCTTAGAGTCTACGTGCTTGTAACTGTGAACTTCTTTGCAAGGTCGGTTAAATCACACTTTTAATCTACCTCCAAAACTTTAATCACAATTTGTTAATGTTTCCTTTTCTTTGACTGACTCTGGGTCATTAACGGCAGCAGTCCAAGAATTTTTCGAGTCCAAAAATGAAAAAGGGTGGACCCCATAACATTTAATTTTGGATCAAATTTAATGTACTTTTGTAGTCTTAGCTTTGATTATTATTTAAAAAAACAATGGTTAAAAAATTTCCTTTATTTAATGTTATTTTATTCTTTTTTAAAAAAATTTTTCCAACACTTTAAGGGTTTCCAAAAATTTTTGATAATGATTTTGATAAAACTAAAAAAAAAAAAAGAAGAAAAACTAAAATCAATTTTTTTTGTTTATTTTGAAATTTAAATTCAAAGTTTCTAAATAAAAATAATTTAAAATATTTGACTTTCTTCAAAAAGTTTTAAAATTAATTTGATGGGGTCTTTCATTTTTATTTATAATTTGAGCATTTTTTTCATATACATTAATTTTTTATGCAATTCTTTTTATGTTGTAACCTAGAGAAGGTTACTGAATAGAATAATCAAACGAAGGTTTGTAATGAACCCTAATACTTAGGACAAGAACAACACACATAAGATTCACCAGCGACGCATAGAAGAAGTAGTCAACTGCTAGAAGTGAGTCAAGTGAATTCCACAATGAATCTCCAACTGCAGGATATCTACCAATTACCCCACGCGGTCAGATGTAACACGAGGCCGAATTTTATGTGGGTTTTCCGAGTCCATAGGTTCGGCCAAACATTCCCCGTAGACCCTGTATAAAACGGAGTAAGGTAGCTGTTTCCCGAGACGAGACTCTGCTCTTCGACATAGCTTCGTCTGGAGATCCTCTCTGCCCGGAAATCGCAGCTGGAGATGAATCTCCAACTGTAGACCAACATACAGTATTTACTACTGTATTTATGTGAATGGGGACATACCCATTATTGTTTGTAGGTATGCTACAACAAAGATCTTTATATCTATATTTGTTCTTTGTTAGTCATAAAGACATATATATTTCCTTTTGTTTATTTGCTATTTTGACATTGGAATGTAAATATCATCTAACTTGTAAATAAAAAAAATATTTTGGAAACATTTTTGTTTCTTCATTTAAAAACAATCCACAAAAGAAAAATAATGTTTTTTCTAAATTTATATTCATGAATATTTTATAAATATGATGAAAAATGTCGCCAAAAAAATTACAAAAAAAAAAGACATGCGGTTAAGGTTTTTTCGGCATGTCTACTGTCGGACAAGTTTCAATTATGACCATCTTTCAAATTTTTATTCATTGAATAGTTCATTAACATTAAAATTTCAATTTTTTTTTTTTTTAATATAACGTGAACAATTCTAACTACTAATCAAAAAAAATCTGATATCATTTTTTAAAATCAGTTTTTTTTTTTGGCTTTTCATCTCTCTGCACGTAATTTAATTGTGAAATGCCCAACATACCTTTCAAGATGTGGTATTTGTGAATGAAAAATGAAAAGGCTATTTGAATTTAAAATATGAAATTTTCAATCTATATGTAAGTTTGATTCCACTTTTTAAAATCCCCAAATACACTTAATTATTATGTTAAAATTGTTTTCCAAACAGGTTTGTTTCCATTATCAAAACTTCAGACAATCGACAATTAATTTTTTCATGGTTTCCGCAGACCAGTTTAGCGTTTTAGAACCAGGTCTATTCATGAATTTTTTCCATAATAAAAACTCAGAACAATTCAATAGTCTGATTGGGGTATTTAATTACAATTGAATTTCATGTCATATTTTCATTGGTCAATCAATTCCTCAAATTGAGCCATCCATAATTGCCCCCACAAAATGGGGAATGAACCCAAAATCCCAATTCAAGCAATTTATTTTTTTATCACAAACTTATTCTGTCCAGACCATAAAATATTTTTCATGATAAATTTCCATTGGGTTCATTAATTATAGGCAAATTGTCGTTTAAATCTTGAAGGCAACCAGAATGCTGTTGAAGATTTTCAAAAAGTTTTTGCAATAAATGCCTGAAATTTTTTATTTAAAAATTTCCATTTTAACAATTTTTATATTATTTTGCAATGCCATTTTCAATCTATGTTTTCCAATCTGATCGAATAACATTTTTTTCAAGCTTGAATAAATTATCCAATATTCCAGCCGTTGCCATACAGAAATCATATTATCAAATTCAGTTATGTTTCTTTGTTTAAATTTAGAAATTTCCTCGTTTCTTAATTTGAAATTTTTCTTTTTTCAATCTTTTCTATTCAGTTTGAATTATACAAACGCAAAATTCATTTTAATATACTTTTAATTTTTAAAATTGATTAATGGAAATTAACATCATGATATAAATGTCATTTTTTTTTTTATATGGAACCTTCCTTTTTTCATCTTTTATAACAAAAAAGTAAATTTTGTGTATTTTTTTTCTTTTTAATTTTTTGAAATATTTTTTTTAAATTTTGAGTTAGAAGAAAAAAAATAAAGATATAAAAAATTAAATATTAAAAATTAAAGTGTCTTTTACAATTAACATGTTTTCAAAAACAAAAAACATAAAAATATTAAGAAAAAATTATTTTATATGTAGTAGGTAAATCAAAACATCGATTTTTTCAATGATTTTATTTTTTTTTTAGAATAAAATTAATAAAAATTGTCTATTTGGATTATTTTTTCTTTATTTTTTAATACACTTTTACGTTTTGTCTTTTCATGTTCTTTATTGAACATATTCTTAATTAAGATTTTTGATGAATTCAAATTTTTTTCATTTATTCAAATTTTTTATTACGAATAATTTTTTTCATTCAATGAACATGCTTTTGTCAAAATTTTTTGGCAGCCGCTTTTTTTCTTAATTTTTTTTTACAAATTGTTGTAACATAGCTTTGTGGTCAAAATACAATTAAGCTCAGAAATGTTGATGAAACAAAAAGAATTTATTTATTCTATTTCCCATTTTTTTTCAATTTGTTATTTTATTGATCCAAAAAAATCGTAATTAGTTTTAGGTCGTTTTGTTCAAATATATTCCAGATAATTGATTTATGATTTCATAAATTGCATATTTTTTTGAGTCCATTTCATATATTTTGAAAACATTTAAAAATATTATCACATATGTAAAACTTATTGGTGAGATAGAAGATTCATTTTAAACAAACATATTTAAAATGTACATAATCTGGTGAGAATTTTATCAATTTATAAAGTTTGTTTTGTTTTTGGTAATTCATTTTAAGTATCGTCTTGATCCATTTTATTCTATATTATTTTTTTTTTTTTTGACAATTCATCCATAAAAAAAAATTTCGGCAAAAGATATCAAGGAAAGAGTTTTTTAACAAATTAACGATATTTTTGTCAATTTTTTATTTTTAGTTGGTTTGTTTTTTTTTTTGGTGATACGTTAGAACGCTTTAAAGAAATGGGGTTTTTTTTTTTTTTTGAGTGTTTTTTTTAGATGTTAAAAAATTCTGTTCTGAAATTGCTAAAGATTCTTTTGGTTGGGAGTTGATATCTTCTGATTTTGTATAAACTTTTTTTTGTTCTGTCAAAATTCTTTATTTGAAGATTAACTTATCAGTTTTTCTCCTTGTTTTACAAATACAACTTGTAAGATTGTTAAGCCTTTTAAAAGTTTTCTTCCATTTGATGTATTAAATTGGTGAATTTATTGATTCTTTTGATAAAATAATCAACTTTAATATAAAATAAATCATCCTGTAGTATATTTTTATGATGCTTGTGCATTTTTTGTATCCATAATAACAACTATGAATAAAATTTTATCAAATTGGTTATAACAATATTTTTGTCCAATTTTTATACTCATTTAGTTGGTTACCATTGTCTTGCCTTAAAAAATTTGAACCTTTTTCTTTTTACATTTTTATAAAATGTTTTAAATAATGTTTGAAAATTTTTTATTCATTTGATAAAGGCAACAGCCGAATTTTTTTTTTTTTTTTATTTTATTGTTTTTTGTTTTTATATTGCGATTCTCATTCTTTTTCTTATCAAAAAATTTCGTTGAACTAGAAAGATACAAACATTTTTCGGTGGTAGAATTCCTACAAAAACAAAATCTTTTTTCATTTTCGTCTAATTCAAAATTTATTTTCAATTATTGTTGGTAAAAATTTTAAGTCCTTCATAAGGATGTCAATTTTGTGGGATGTTAATGATAGAAAAAAAGAAAATCCTGATTATTTTTCAGAAAAGACATTTGATTTGGGCCATCTTTGCTAAATGAAATTTGAAATTATTTCTTTATCTTGTTGGAATCATTTTTAATTACAATTAAAAATATATTGTTCTAATTTTTAGAATTTGTTTTTGTTGGTATTTACTATTATTTGTGTAATTTCTGTATTGTATCTGTTGTTCTGTAAATGATACTTTCAATTTTACAATAATTGGCCCAGTTCGGTCAATGATTTATTCAAATCTGTAGTTCAAACAAATATTTCGTCTGTTTTTGATTTATTATAGTTTCTATTTGTTTATATCTGTTAAAATATGTATTTTTTTTGAATGTTTATGGTAATTTTTATGTGTCGTTATTTATAGAAACATTTTTTTTTTTTTTTATTTGTCCAAAGTGTTTCCTGGTTTTGTCCGGAATTCGAATTTAAGACCCAAATTTGGCTGTTTTTTCCTCGTTTCAATGATTTCTGTTTTAAATAAACAAATGAGACAATATAATCACAAAAAATTTCAAGGAAATATTTTTATTAATTTAAAAATATTTTCAAATTTTGGTTTTTTTTTTTAAACTATCGAGTTTGTTATTTTTTCTCTTTTTCAAATGTGGTTCTGTTCCTGAATTAGAGAATAGTTTTCATAATTCCGAAATATACCATTTTTTTATTTCTAGACATTTGGTTTTTTTTCATTTTTATTTATTTATTTATAAAAAATACATAAGATTTTATTTTTATTTTTTTTTTTTAACATTACGCCCCGAGCAAAGGCGTGAAGCCACTAGGATGCAGGGGTTGCAGAAGATTTGGAGCGAGAGCAGATAGGAGTGATAGAAGAAAGGATGAGGAGAGGGATAGTGGATAGATCAAGGTAACTGGAGATGTCGATTGACATTACATTTGAATAGTTGGAGATTATAGCTCTCAGGGAAACAGTAATTGGGAAGGGTGTTCCACAGGCGAGAGGTGCGAGGTATGAAGCTATTGGAGTAGAAGAGACGGCTACATTTAAAAGTTTCTACAGTGTAAGGGTGGGAGCGGGATGCCAGCCTCGTAGGGCGCTTGAATTCATGGAGTCTGGGAACCAGTGAAAGCAGCTCATCGGAGCAATTACCATGAAAGTATTTGTAGAAAAGACAGAGAGAGGCGACGGCGCGTCTGTGAGAGAGTGACTGCAGACGAGACGCCAGATCAGGGCCAATTATATTACATATCCGTCTCTGGATCTTGTCAAGAACTCCGAGGTAAACAGAAGGTGCCCCAGACCATATATGGCAGCAATACTCCATGCAAGGGCGAATGGTTGATTTGTATATTTGAAGTATCGATTCCGGGAGAAAAAATTTCCTGGCGCGGCACAGAGAGCCAACTTTCAATATTTTGAGAAACACACACACACAATTCTTTTTGTGGTTGTGCACATCTCCTATATATATCATCATAGATGTAGATTGTTTCTCTTTAAAAAACGGCTATACCCTTTGAATTCATGAAAGCTGATATCTATTTCTACTGTCGGGGGAAAATGTTTTATTTTAAACAGGTATTTTATCATATATTAAAAAATTCAACAGAATCATATTTTAGTTCGAAAAAATACTTAAGAATAAATAACCACACACAAATCATGTTAAACACATACATTACATATTTATGATATGCACGTACCGTAATCTGTATAAAAATATTTTTCTTCCAGCGATATAGATTTACGCTTATACATTAGGATATGCATGAAAGATCTTTTTCTCCCCAGCTATGGGCAAAATATGTATTCTAAATTTCAAATGAAATATATAGGAAAAAACATATAATTATATCTTTAAATGTAAATAAAGTCTGAATTTAAAATCACACACACACACAAACAACGCATACATACATGTCATAATTTGAAATATAACATCTGCATAGAACATATTGTTTTGCATTTTGCTAATGTCTTTGTTTTGAAAGGCATTTAAAGCACACACACACACACACACACACACACACACACACACACACACAAAAAAATATTTTATCATATATATATATAAAAATATATATATATGAATCTTTAAAATAAATAAAAGAATACACAGGTGTGCTATATTTATGGAATAAAGTGCTCAATATCAGAGATAGAGCGTATGTAAATATAAATATATAATAATATTTTTTATTCATCCCTTTTTTCAGGCTGTTTCCAGTTTTATCTTCATTCTATTTATCAACTTTTTCGTCAAAATCCATTGCTATTTTCTTGTCTCTATTCATTTCACTTTTATATATTATATATATATATATTCTATATATATATATATATATTATTTTAGAATTTATTTAAATATGATTTTTTTCTTTATTTTATTTTAATATTTTGACGTTTTTAATATTTTTTTACGATTCGCTCTGTTGAAAAAATTAATTCTTGAAATTTTTTCTGGCAGAGAAAAGAAAAAATTAGACCCAAAAGACGAGATCCCAACGATTTAATATGAGGTATCATTCTATTTAATATTTGCCAGTATCTGTTGTTCTTTGACAGGTAGAAAAGAACATCTCAACAGAAAATTTGCTTTTATAACTCTAGCTTTTTTTGCAGTTCTAATTGTGGGGTCTGTTTTCTCAAGTTGAAGCTATTTGTTGTCACCGTTGTTAGACAGATTTTCTTTTTTTGGTTGTTTTTTCCTCTATAATATATAATATTTGTGTTCGAAATTGTTTGCTGTCAATGCGATGTTTCGGGTTATTATTTTCCCGCCATTTTTTTTATCCAATTATGTTTTGAAATGAATTTCAGTCTTATTTAAAATCTCTGATTCGTCTTTTTTTAGGAGAAGTTTGAATCCATCTTTCCTATAGGGTTAATTAAATGAAAAATAAATATTGGTGTGGGCGTGGTTATTATCTAAATTATTTTTTTAAACTCTTAAAGAATGGATTTTCTTGACTTTAAAAAACTTTTCTCCATTAACAAAACCGTAGAAAAATGATTCAATGATTAATTCTCTGTTCTTATATTCTTGTTTCTGTTGTTTATAAATTCGATTAGTGAATATTTGAAATCCTTATTTTTAGAGAGTTCTTATTTCTTGAATTTTAAAATCCACAATTTTTTGTTCATTTGCGCTTTTCCAGAATTTTATTAGGCTTTTTTTTCGATTTGTCTTGGATCAAACTTTGTTGATCGATTTTAGTTGTATTTTCCCAGTAATACCAATGGAGTTAAGTTTATTTGTTATTATTTTTTTAATTTGTCAGAATGAAAATTTTCTGAGACTTCTTGAAAATTATCCATGTGATTTTTTATTTTTTTATTTATTTTTTCAATATTTTTAAGTAAATTAACTCTAGTTTATATTCAGGAATTTTTCCGTGATGGTTTATTTTTTTGTATTCTTTGAAATAAATTTTGAAAAGTTTTTTATTTTTTCATTTGACTGTTGTCAATGTTTTCATGTATGTGTTTGGCGTTTAAAAAAAATTTTCCAAATTTTTTCCGTTAGAAAATAGATTACATGAACTTAATTTTTTTTAGATATTTATATCTTCTTATTAAAAAACAGAAATTTTAATGCCATTTTCCGTGATATTTATAGTAAAAATTAAAAAAATGAATTTTTAAAAATTTATAAAAATAAGGTGTATAGAGAAAATATAATTTTCAAAAAAAGTAATAATTATTTAATTTTTTTATCTGAATTATAGAACAGTGGTCTGTAACTATGTAATGACAAAAACTGAGATCCATCCAACCTGATTTTGAATAACACAGTGGAACATAATTTTAAATAACGGTTTGTGGGTAAATGCTCGATAATTTTAAAAAATTATTTCCAATTTTCATTAATACAAGTTTTATTGTTTTATTAATATGATTATTATTAAAATTCCATTATTTTATAGAGATTTCCAATATTATATATATATATATGATATAAATATATATATATATATATATATATATATCAAACAGTTTGTGTGTGTGCTAAACCGACATTTTGTTACTTTAAACGTCATTTTTTAAAAAACAGCAATGTTTAATAAAACTGCCTTTAAATGTAATTTCAACCTTAAATGACAATGAATTGGACCTTAGGTCCAAAAAGATGAAAACGTCTAGATCCAAAATAAAAAACAATAATGATAGTTTTGAAGAAATATCATTGAATTAGGAACATGAATGGGAACGATGAAAAATTTAACAAAAACTCTGATTCCACTTTTCAAATTTGCTTGAAAAGACAGTTTGGGACACATTTAATTCAGACCGAAAGCTTATTGAATTTGATACTCAAATCAGCAACAGACATGGAACTTAAATTTTGTAAATGGATTGCTCACCAGGAAATCTGGATAGTAAAAGAAGAAACATTGTAAAGATTTCTTCAAAGGGCAGGAGGTTGAAGAGCCATTATTTTAAACTGAATTTAAAAAACATTTTTAAATATCATTAGAATTTTTCGGTTATTTAAACTTTTTATAAATTTAAAAGGTTTAAAATCAATCCTTTTTTTATCAATTATTTTAAAATTGAAATTTTAAAAAGTAACCTCCTCAAACTCCTGGAACAAATTACAAAGCTGGATATTCTTTCATTGACGCCGCATTTTCAAATGTGTGTTCTTATTAAAATTTCATATAAAATATCTATGAAACCGGTTAAATAAAAGTAAATGAATACTTTATAGGCATCCACAGACAAAATTTTTTTATATGCAGTATTTATTATTTAGATAAAGTATTACGTCAACAGTTGCTGAACTACTGGAAACAGTTAATAAAAGTAGTCTGCTAAGTTTTTTCGTCCATTCAAATACTGTTTTTTCAAAAATGAACTATTCCATTTTCCTTATTATTATTATTATTATTTTTTTTTCTGAGTCCATTTGAAATTTTCTCAAATGCATTTGGCCTAATTGAGTAAAAAAGAAACCTTTAGTCGAGTGCTCCTGTTGTTCATTCATTGATTTTTTTAAAATGTTCATTGATAAGCCAACATAGTTCCTTGTGGCATTTAAAAACCAAAAGTTGAAACTAAACAATGCGTGTGTATATTTATCAGTGTTGTCTTTTATTTTTTATGACAACTTTTAATATTAAACTTGTTTCGTTGTCCCCAAACTGCATGAGTTTAAGCAATTGCTTCTAGGTTGGCAAATTAAGTCCAGATGCTTTTTAGTGTCGACACGGTTGAAAGGCGATCAGGAATGCTAATTATAAAACAGTAAATAAAGACGTACCCAATCATGGAAAACTCAAAGAAAAATGCTTCACGCCAATGAAAAGCGCTTTTCCTTCTTGCATTAACTTCATAGATTTCTGCTTGGAAACATTTGACAATGCTGATCGACAACAGAACCAACAAAGAAATCCTGACAAGAATGATAGAAAATCCTTTTCTTCATTTCCACCACTATTTATTCTTGATTCCATCGAGGCCTGAATCTTAGCGTGATAAAAATATTGAACAGGGGCGTTTTTTTAGTAAAATAAATAAAGAAAGAAAAGAAATGCAGCTGACAAAGATTTTAAAATTTTAAACTGATTTAAAATAATTTTTTTTAAAGTAATTTCTTTTTTTTTTAAAGATATAATAAGAAAGAAAATTTTTTTTCATAATCATTTTTTTTTTTGGGTTTCAAAAAGAAAGAAAGAGAGAAGTACACTTTATTCTGTACTACTACTGTACTGATGCGGCATTCACCCTGGGCGGATTGAGCCGGCTTCTTCCTGTTATGAGAAGAAGATTCTTGGGATAAATTACAGAAGTAGGGTACCCAGGCCTACTCCGGATAACGTTCTTGCTTGCCGCGGGATTCCCACAGACGCAGAGACAGGAACGACCAGAAGCCGCCGGTTACCGATGCAGACGCTCCTTGTATTTTCACCAGAGCCCTTGTTAGCCGGCGTGTGTGTCAGACCTGTCCGCCTTGGTGGCCCTACCAGGAACGAAGTTCCGGGCGGCATAGCTCTGACACTACCGTTTACACCCCCCACCGACTGTGAGGTAAGGGTTGTGAAATGGAAAAAAGTTGTCAATATCAAATCTTTTCATTTGTAAAAATTACTTCTTAAAATAGCAACCAGTATTCATATCTATGAGTGTTATTACAATATTTGTTAAGCTCAAATATTTAACGGTGCGATAGGGGAATTTGTTTTGGAGATCGCCAGCATCTAGATCTGTCCAATGCAAATTGCTGGCATTCGAATCTGCACAAAAGAAAAATCGAATGTAAAGTTATAGAACTCTCTAGAACATCCACTCTCAACCTTTCCTCCATCACTGACCCCCTCGGCTTTACGTATTTCTCCATTTACCCCCCTACTCCGATACAAAAAATTCATAGCCATCATAAAGCCTTGATGTACAATTTTGTGACTAAATGAATGAATGATTTTTTCATTCAAAATACTAAGGGTTTTTTAGTCAAAATACTGTGCCTAAAAAATACTAAGCGACACTCAAAATACTGATTTCTTATTTAGTACTAATTTTTTAGTATAAGTTAGTACTCTGTATAAAATTCAGTATTTTTATTAACGTTTGTAGCCATTAATAAAAAATTATTCATTTTATCCGCTGTATTAGTGGATCTACAAATTAATACTAATCCTAATCATTCATTCAAAAAAAATTTTTTTAGTATTTTTGTTTTTGGCAATTTAAAAAATTTTTGGAAAATACTAAAAAAACATTTTTTTTGAATGAATGGATATGATTAGTACTGACTAATTTGTGACTAAAAATTGTGCAAATTAGACATTAGGAAAAAATACCAAAACAAATAAAAAATACTGACAAATACTAAAAATTAGTAAAAATTCAGTATTCTGATCCAAAAATTAGTAATCCATCCTTCATTTGTACATCAATGTCATAACGTGACAGAAAAACAAGAAGGTCAGAAAGAACCTTTTTATTGTTTCGGACTTTAGGTTTTGTTTAAAAATAGTATTATACATTCGTATAAAAAAAGAAAATCAAACGTTTTCTAAATAGAAAATTATGAAGTTAATTTGTATTACAAAAAATAATGAACAAAAACATCAGAAGCATTATCAATGGGAACAATGCTGATTCATTGAGTCAATCAGTTTGTTTATGCGAGGAGTTGTTTCTGATAATGCTACTCTCATATCATCATCGGCTTTCAGGCAGTTTTTTTTTTTTAAATTATCAGGTACTTCAATTATTTACCCCCGACTATATAATTTTTTACCCCCTAGGGGTAAATTTGCCCCTGGTTGAGAACATCTGTTATAGAATGTTATAATCGCATTATTAAAAAAAAGCAATACAGGTAGAGAGGTTTGATTGTCTTTTTCGCTTTGGTTCTTTCTCGTTATACATTGTTGGAGAGAAGCTTAATCCATTAGGATTATCGCTGTACTTTCTCTGCAATTGAGGGTAAGGAACATAGCAGAATTTCTATGAATTTTTATCATCGTAGAACTTGACGTGAGCTTATTCAATCACTAACTTAAGAATTAATATTTATCAGGAATTTAAAATAGGAAAACCGTGAAATCTCTCAAGGGTTAAAGCTAGTATATATGAATATATGGATTGCCAAGTTGAAAACCAGCTACACGCGCCCAAATAAAACACAAGCTGTTGCAAAATTCTCTTTAGCATGAATGTAAATGTTATTTATGATTTCGAACTGGCTGCAAAGATTTTACTAGTTAGCTACTTTTAATGTGTCAGGCAAACTATTTCTGCTCAAGATATGTATTAGAGACAGATGGACATTTTGTGCCCGCGAAATTGAAGCGATAAACAATTTGGACTCCTGCCTTCGTAAATCTTTTACAACTTTTGGTATTTCCTCGAAAATCTTAATTCAAAAAGTTAAAAAAAAAAGATTCGTTTCATTTATTTGTTTCTCTACAGTTTCGTTGTTCTCTTCATGAGCGCTGATGGCGCCATGTTGAGATGCCAATGCCAAGCGTTGATGACGACATTCTCGCAGGACGCAAGTCGTTCTGGGATATGCAGTTGTCAGAGTGAGAGAGAATATTTAAACATGTTCAGGACTGGTCAAGCCAAATTTGAATATCTCAAGCACAGGTTGTGGGGCCTTGATGTAACTTGGTAGTAACTCATCAGAATGGAACATACAGCGTATGCACAGAAATCTACTGCAAATTAATGAACTTATCTACTATGTCGCCGTTGCATTTACAAAGAACGTTCATATATATATATATATATATATATATATATATATATATATATATATATATATATATATATATATATATATATATATATATATATTGATGAATGTTTCTTAAATAATATAGACAAGTTTTCAAGTTTAGTCTATTTATTTTATGTAAATTCTTTTCATATCGTCTGCTGTTTAATAATATCATTAAATGACGAAAGAAAATCACCATATTGATATATATATATATATATATATATATATATATATATATAATTATATATATATATATATATATATATATATATATATATAATTAATTTTTCGTTTCACCTTTTGAAAGTGATGCTTCAAGATTTTAAAATATTTCTGGTGAAATAAACTATTACAATGGAGCCATAAAGTAATCTGTTTTTCTTTAATATATATATATATATATATATATATATATATATATATATATATATATATATATATATATATATATGTAAGCAAATATATGGATATAAATCCGACAGTATGAAAGAAAAATACAGAAAAACAAAATCTGAATATGCAATTATGTAGTATTAATGTTAAAATAAAGTCGACGTCGGACGTTTCGGTCTATTTAAGACCATCTTCATGGACATTTTCATTTAAACATAATTAACATTAGAACTTACAAAATTTAACACAAAAGATGATGGACATAAGAGCCCAACTGATCCAAACAGATAACTGAAATTTTATACAGATCAGCGTTCTGTTTAAATATGATCACGTAAACAGAACATTAATAATGTCTATGAATCTATTTCTTCTGAGAAAATTCGGTTGAATTTTGAAAAAATTAAATTCTACAATTCATTTAAAAAAATGAATCCAACGCATGCATAGATTATATATATATATATATATATATATATATATATTTATTTCGGTTGAGCTCTCTGGGGAGGAAGTGTGGGTTTGAAAACAGTGACTATTACGGTTAATAATGCAAGACTCTTCGGTAATTTGTATCGAGTTCTCTCAGTCATTGTGTGTTTATCTAAAAATAAATACGTTTAAATTCGCCCTCATCCCTGCCGTGAGCCAACGGCTTAGTGGCAGAATCCCCGATTAACGCCAATTCAGTCGGTTTTCGATCCTATTTAGAGGCAAACGGACGTCTAGCCACACTGATGTGCTGTGATAGAGCGAAACAGTCTGTCTGCGGATGACAATATATATATATATATATATATATATATATATGCATTACACGTAAAAAGCACTTCTTTAAAAAACACCTTAAAAAGGGATATTTTTTAATGTATAATATAAAATTTCTGTAACTACAGACTATTTGATTTCATTTGGACAAAAATAAGCATTTAACTATGAAAAAATTATCATACAACGCCATCATATTTTGTTTCCGTCAATAAAACCACCACCAGCTTTAATTAACATTTTTTCTAACAGTTTTTGAAAAGATGTAGATGGTAGACCACTCCATGCATTCTTCAAGCACCGAAAAAGCTCACTCTCACTCTTGGGGCATTCTCTTCGAATTCTCCTATCTAATGCACCCCTTTCTAATTCAAGACTGATATTGTTATTTTTTTTTGACTCGGTGGATAATTTTGGCATAATTTAGAAGAATGCTTTGAATCGTTGTCTTGTTGGAAGTTGATGCTTTTACCAATTATACGTAAACCAGATGCTACAGGATGTTTTTACAAAAATCGAATGATATTGTTCCATTTTCATGATTCACTTGAGCTGAATCAAATCTCCTGCCCTTTTGGTAATCTCAAAATCTTTGGTGGCGGGTTAATGGGGAAAACAAAATAGAACGTTTCTCATACAAAATATTCATAATTTATCAA
>CAHIKZ030003067.1:147500-149319 GCA_903632075.3 Acanthosepion pharaonis | reverse complement strand
TCCAATAACTGTGTAAGGCTACGGACTTATTGATTAAACCTTGTCTTACTCTTCTTGCAATTCGACAGAATTTATTAAAATTATCAATAGGAGTAGATATGTGTGTGTATATGTGTGTGTATATGTGTGTGTGGGTGTGTGAGAGAGAGAGAGAGAGAGTAAGAAATTAAAGAAATACCAGGAACCTGCTTGGGAGCTGAAAAGGTTAAGAAATGTGAAGGTTTAGAATCGTGCACATAATGTATTTAGAACTGCATTGAAACATTGTAATTGGAGATTAAATTGGAAATCTGAGTAAGAGCTGATATTATACAGAGCACCAGAATACTGAGGACTGTACTAAAGAATTGAGAATACTTGCTGTTACCCATTCTTCACCGATCAACGCTAGATATCTGTAAATACATGAAAACTAGTACTTAAGATAATAATAATCTACATGAGCAGGAGTAGTGGGTGCATTTTTTAATGTTTGATGATGGAATTTTATTTTATTTATTTATATATTTCAGGAAATATTTTTTAAAGGTGGGCAATAGTCAGCTTTGCAGTATTTGAAGGAGCATTGTCTGGCATGTATGAGCCCAAACTTTCTTGGTTCTGACCTGTACAACGTAAAATATATCTTGTATAAGAACTTCAAATATGTTTTGCTTTTTATCATGACACAAACAGCTTTGACGGGATTTATCATTTTACTGCTGACGATACGAACCAAAAATATTGTTCCGCCCTCCCACTGTTGTCTTCTAAGTTGTATTGGCTGCTTATTTCCGTGAAGAAACCCAAAATTTAGTCTAGCCATCAGGTCCAACCAATATAGCTCTACGTTCATCGGTCAAAATTATTGTTGAGAAATCAGCTTTTGTACTCTTCTTCGCATAACTGATATGGTGTGATGTTTTTTTTTAAAGGTTGTAGTTTTACTGTTTTCATATCTTTAGCTAGTGTTATTCGTATTGTGTATTTCTTATATTTTGGCGGGAACAGTTTTTATTTTGTTTATGTATTTATTAGGATTGATTATCTTTATTTGTTTTTTTCTAACGGTTAGTTTATCGGGATCGGTTTGTTAGTTTATTTATTTATTTGAATGAATTTAGATCAATTTATTTTACTTGTTATTATTTATTTGTTATACTGTATATTTTCAGTTTTCGATTTTTAAGTAACGTAGTATTTTTATCGCTATATAACAGTTATAGCTCATTTTTTTTCGTCCGATTTTTGGTTTGATTTTTATTGTCTAACTAATATTTTGTTTATTATTTCCTTTATTTATTTGGGTTCATTGATTTTGTTTCTTTTTTATTCTATTTCGTCTATTTTAACAGGTCTGATTTGGTAATTTGTTTGGGTTAATTTATTTTGTTTATTTTATTTTGTTTATTCATTTGTTTATTTTTTTTTTTTTATTTTTTCGTTTTCGATTTTTAAGTAACGTAGTAAAAATTTGTTTTCATGTCTGCATTTGAGATGAGCTCGGATCTTTTATTTAATAATTTATTTTGGTCTGGGAAAGTAATCATAGCTATTTTTCCTCCAAGCAAAGTTTGCAAGTTTTTGATTGGTCGTTGTTGGCTGATGATCTTTTCTTCATTTTCCAAGATATTTTTTGGTGTGATGTGCGTTTTGTTTTAATTTTCCAGATATACTTAGAAAGCATTGTGCTGTTCGCATATTTAATCTTTGTGAAAGATGTTTTGTGTGCATAATTTCTTTGTTTCCAGGGTCCTTCTGTTACTCCTATGTATACTTTTTCTTCATTATCTGGTGATTTTATCGTGGCTTGGTATATTACGTTGTTTTGTAAACAATT
>CAHIKZ030003067.1:107500-132500 GCA_903632075.3 Acanthosepion pharaonis | reverse complement strand
TTTTTATTTATTATTATTATTATTATTATTATTATTATTATTATTATTATTATTATCATCATCATCATTCGATTTCTGCTATGGACACACTACCTACCAAGTCTGCGGAAAGACCTAAGGCAGGTCGTGGTGTGTTGTTATGGCCACATTTCATGTTAATTTTTTTTTTTTTTTTTTTTTTTCTCCGATGAAGTTGCTAGCGTTACATAGACAAAGTTCTCTTTAGTGTGTGTGCTGTACTTAATAAGACAATTTTCTGTATGTCTCTTAAGCTGGGGTTTCCAGGGATTCTTTCAATGTGTTGTTTTGTTCCATTTTTATAATTCCAAGTGCACCTATTACCACTGGTATTATTCTTGTTTTCAATTTCCACATTTTTTCTATTTCAATTTCCAGGTCTTTGTATTTTGATAGTTTTTCAAATTCCTTGGTTGCTATGTTACAATCCGCTGGACAAGCCATATCAATTAGTAGGCAAGTTTTTTTTTCTTCTGGTTTTTTTTTGACAATAATGTCCGGCCTATTTGCTTCAATTTTTCTGTCTGTGTGGATGGTATAATCCCATAGAATGGTGACATCTTCTATTTCTGTAACCGGCGCTGGCCGATGTTCATACCAGTGTTTGCTTACACATTTTCCAAAGTGTTTGCACATTGTCCAGTGTAAGTATTGCCCCACTCTATCGTGACGACGATTTTTATATTCATTTGGGGCAAGTATAGAACATCCTGAGATTAGATGGTCTATTGTTTCTTGGTATTTGTCACAGAACCTGCATTTTGGATCCACATTATTATGTATGATATTTGCCTGAAAATTCCTAGTGAAAAGACTCTGGTCTTGCGCTGCAAGAATAAAGCCTTCAGTTTCAGACTTTAATCCAGATGCTCGTAACCATCGATGAGTATTAACTTTATCAACATTGGGTTTATTTGCACGTTCTGGATATTGGCCATGCAGAGGTTTGTCTTGCCAGCGTTGTTTCATCTGTTCAAGGGCTTTATCCTTGGCTTTCTTTTTTCATATCTTTTTTGCAATAGTTGGTTCTTGGCTTCTGTTTTGATTTACTACAGAATCTACTAAATGTAAATGTTGTTTGTATTTACTGCCTTCTTTTTTTATTGAATATTTTTTTTTTTTTCTGTTTTTTCATGTTGTTTCACTAATTTTATCATCCAGTCATTTGTTGTTTCCATGTAAGTTAGTAAGCCAATAGTTGTTGTCTTGTATGACAATTCTAGCTGAATAAGACCTCTTCCACCTTCTTTACGGGGTATGTATAGACGGTCTACATCAGCCTTTGGATGATGCATCTTATACTTAGAAAGAAGCTTTCTTGTTTTAGAATCCATTTGTCTGATGTCATTTAGAGTCCAGTTCAAGATGTTGAAACTATATTGGACCACTGGGATGGCAAGGTTATTAATGGCCATAATTCTGTTCTGAGAATTCAATTCAGTTTTTAATACCAGTCGTACCCTTCTATAGTACTCTTTACGCACTATTTCTTTCATTTTCTTATGGTGAATTCCTTCACTCTCATTTACACCTAGGTACTTATAAGCTTCTCCTTGTTCTAAATCTTTTATTGTTACAGCAGGGTCTAAACTAATAGAGGAAGTTTGTTGTAGCGATCCTCGTAAAACTGTAGCTTTAGCACATTTATCCAAATTGAATTTCATTCCAATGTCTTCACTGAAGCATTTTACAGTTTGCAGAAGACCTTCCAGCTCATTGTCATTCCTAGCATACAATTTTAAGTCATCCATGTAAAATAGATGGTTTATTTTCTTTTGAGCTATTTTGTAACCGCATTCTGTCTTGTTAAGTTGGCTGGTTAATGCTATAAGTGATATGCAAAATAATAAAGGAGACAAAGAGTCACCTTGAAATATTCCTCTATTGATGTTTATTTCGCCAGACTTATAGGTTCCATTTTTATGATTGAGGTAAAGTGTAGTTTTTCCATATCGACATACATTGTTTGATGAAATTGATGATAACGGGTGATACCTTGTACATACTTAAAAAGACTTTAAGATCCAGGAATGTGGTACACTATCGAATGCTTTACGATAATCTATCCAGGCAATACTAAGATTTTTTTTTTCCACGGAAGCAGTTTTCCAGGATCATCCTATTAATAAGTAATTGGTCTTTACATCCGTAGCAGCCTCGTTTGCACCCTTTTTTGTTCAAGTGGTAGTATGTCATTTCTTTCCAAGAAGAAATATGTCTGTTTTGTTAAAATAGATGTTAACAGTTTGTATGTTGTTGGAAGACATGTAATTGGTCTATAGTTTTTTGGGAATATTTGTGTCACTATTTTTTGGGTAGAAGAAAGGTAACTCCTTTGGTCATCCATGCAGGAATTTTAGTTGGATCGGTAACCATTTCTTGAAGTTCTTTGGCGAGTTTTTTTTGTGCTGTATTTAAATAATATAGCCAGAAGTTTAGAATTTTATCTATTCCTGGAGATTTCCAGTTGTGTTTTTCAGTGCACATTTAACATCTTCTTCTGTGATTCCCGCCCATGTCTGTTCTGGTTTATTTTTCATTCGTTCTAACTCTTGCGCAATCCAATCTGCCTTTCGTTGTTTTCTTTAGGGCAAGCCCATATTTTTTTATTTCAGAACTGTATAACTTCTTCCATTTTAGGGGGGACTGTCACTTCAATTCTTTGTTTACCTATTTCCCCTATTAAAATTTTTTTTTATTCGGTTTGAAAGATTTGTTCTGTCTATAGAATCTTGATCTTTTCTCGTAGCGTCTTATTCTTTGAGCCTTTTATTGTATTGTTTTTTTTTTTTTCTTTAGTTGATAGGACTTCATTTTCATTCCTGATATTGTATTTTCTTTCGACTCTTCTGCCTTTTCTAGTTCTTTTTTATTTCTCTTGCTAGTTCATCGAGTATTAATTCAATTCTTTTTCATGTTTTTTTTTTTTCCAAGGTGGATCTTCATGTCTTTGAGACTGCCTTTTTTTTACTTTGATGTTAGTTTATTTGTTATTTGTTTTCTGCTATTGCTGATGCATATATTGCTTCATTGAGATTTATATTTAGTTCTTCTTCATCCAGAATCAATTTGAGTGCTGCATTATAGAGCTTAATAGTTTTGAGGTTATGCTTTGTTGGTTGTAATTTTGGGAGTTGTTCTCGTTCCTCCATTGCAATATTCTGTATCTGACTTATATTATCATTTTCATCCTTTTGTATATTAATTTTTTTTTTTAATTCTGTTCGATGAATTTTTTTGAACTTTTTATTACTTTTTGACTTATTAAGATCATTTTTTTCAACATTTCTTTTTCAGCATTATTTCATTAGTGATTTTTGTTATTTCTTTTTTTTCATTATTGAGGCTTGTTATTTATTATTTTTTTCCGGTTCCTTTTTCATTTTTGTTGGTTCATCTATTTTGTTGTTTCTTTTTATTTTGATAATTTCAGCCTCTGTCAATCGGTTATTTCGCATGATCCCTGGTTATTCTAGTTTTTTTTTATTATTTCTAATTGTTTGACCAAATGTTTTTTGGCGAATTTTTTTATTATTTTTTTCTTTTATTATTATTTTATTTTTTTTATTATTATTATTTACATTAGCTGGAGAATTTTTTTTTTCTTTTTTTCTTTGGTTTTGTTTATTTTTTCGAATCATTCCCTCCTGAAGGTCACTTTTATTTTTAATTTTTTTTCATATTTTATTATATTAATCTTTATTCCATTCCAAAAGTTGCCCGTTTTTTAATACAGGGTTCCGAAGTTTATTTTACGCATATTATTATTCATTTAATTTATTGATTTTGAGTTTTCTTCAATATTTTTAAATCAGATTCATCAAAATTATTATTATTGGTAAGGCAGGTCGTGGTGTGTTGTTATGGCCACATTTCATGTTAATTTTTTTTTTTTTTTTTTTTTTATCTCCGATGAAGTTGCTAGCGTTACATAGACAAAGTTCTCCTTAGTGTGTGTGCTGTACTTAATAAGACAATTTTCTGTATGTCTCTTAAGCTGGGGTTTCCAGGGATTCTTTCAATGTGTTGTTTTGTTCCATTTTTTATAATTCCAAGTGCACCTATTACCACTGGTATTATTCTTGTTTTCAATTTCCACATTTTTTATTTCAATTTCCAGGTCTTTGTATTTTGATAGTTTTTCAAATTCCTTGGTTGCTATGTTACAATCCGCTGGACAAGCCATATCAATTAGTAGGCAAGTTTTTTTTTCTTCTTTTTTTTGACAATAATGTCCGGCCTATTTGCTTCAATTTTTCTGTCTGTGTGGATGGTATAATCCCATAGAATGGTGACATCTTCTATTTCTGTAACCGGCGCTGGCCGATGTTCATACCAGTGTTTGCTTACACATTTTCCAAAGTGTTTGCACATTGTCCAGTGTAAGTATTGCCCCACTCTATCGTGACGATTTTTATATTCATTTGGGGCAAGTATAGAACATCCTGAGATTAGATGGTCTATTGTTTCTTGGTATTTGTCACAGAACCTGCATTTTGGATCCACATTATTATGTATGATATTTGCCTGAAAATTCCTAGTGAAAAGACTCTGGTCTTGCGCTGCAAGAATAAAGCCTTCAGTTTCAGACTTTAATCCAGATGCTCGTAACCATCGATGAGTATTAACTTTATCAACATTGGGTTTATTTGCACGTTCTGGATATTGGCCATGCAGAGGTTTGTCTTGCCAGCGTTGTTTCATCTGTTCAAGGGCTTTATCCTTGGCTTTCTTTTTTTTCATATCTTTTGCTGCAATAGTTGGTTCTTGGCTTCTGTTTTGATTTACTACAGAATCTACTAAATGTAAATGTTGTTTGTATTTACTGCCTTCTTTTTTTATTATTGAATATTTTTTTTCTTTCTGTTTTCATGTTGTTTCACTAATTTTATCATCCAGTCATTTGTTGTTTCCATGTAAGTTAGTAAGCCAATAGTTGTTGTCTTGTATGACAATTCTAGCTGAATAAGACCTCTTCCACCTTCTTTACGGGGTATGTATAGACGGTCTACATCAGCCTTTGGATGATGCATCTTATACTTAGAAAGAAGCTTTCTTGTTTTAGAATCCATTTGTCTGATGTCATTTAGAGTCCAGTTCAAGATGTTGAAACTATATTGGACCACTGGGATGGCAAGGTTATTAATGGCCATAATTCTGTTCTGAGAATTCAATTCAGTTTTTAATACCAGTCGTACCCTTCTATAGTACTCTTTACGCACTATTTCTTTCATTTTCTTATGGTGAATTCCTTCACTCTCATTTACACCTAGGTACTTATAAGCTTCTCCTTGTTCTAAATCTTTTATTGTTACAGCAGGGTCTAAACTAATAGAGGAAGTTTGTTGTAGCGATCCTCGTAAAACTGTAGCTTTAGCACATTTATCAAATTGAATTTCATTCCAATGTCTTCACTGAAGCATTTTACAGTTTGCAGAAGACCTTCCAGCTCATTGTCATTCCTAGCATACAATTTTAAGTCATCCATGTAAAATAGATGGTTTATTTTCTTTTGAGCTATTTTGTAACCGCATTCTGTCTTGTTAAGTTGGCTGGTTAATGCTATAAGTGATATGCAAAATAATAAAGGAGACAAAAAGAGTCACCTTGAAATATTCCTCTATTGATGTTTATTTCGCCAGACTTATAGGTTCCATTTTTATGATTGAGGTAAAGTGTAGTTTTCCATATCGACATACATTGTTTGATGAAATTGATGATAACGGGTGATACCTTGTACATACTTAAAAAGACTTTAAGATCCAGGAATGTGGTACACTATCGAATGCTTTACGATAATCTATCCAGGCAATACTAAGATTTTTTTTTTTTTTTTTCGGAAGCAGTTTTCCAGGATCATCCTATTAATAAGTAATTGGTCTTTACATCCGTAGCAGCCTCGTTTGCACCCTTTTTTGTTCAAGTGGTAGTATGTCATTTCTTTCCAAGAAGAAATATGTCTGTTTTGTTAAAATAGATGTTAACAGTTTGTATGTTGTTGGAAGACATGTAATTGGTCTATAGTTTTTCGGAATATTTGTGTCACTATTTTTGGGTAGAAGAAAGGTAACTCCTTTGGTCATCCATGCAGGAATTTTAGTTGGATCGGTAACCATTTCTTGAAGTTCTTTGGCGAGTTTTTTTGTGTGCTGTATTTAAATAATATAGCCAGAAGTTAGAATTTTATCTATTCCTGGAGATTTCCAGTTGTGTGCTTTTTTTTTCAGTGCACATTTAACATCTTCTTCTGTGATTCCCGCCCATGTCTGTTCTGGTTTATTTTTTTTCATTCGTTCTAACTCTTGCGCAATCCAATCTGCCTCTTCGTTGTGTTCTTTAGGGCAAGCCCATATTTTTCCCCAGAACTGTATAACTTCTTCCATTTTAGGGGGACTGTCACTTCAATTCTTTGTTTACCTATTTCCCTGTAAAATTTCTTTTTTTGCATCGGTTTGAAAGATCTTGTTCTGTCTATAGAATCTTGATCTTTTCTCGTAGCGTCTTATTCTTTGAGCCTTCAGTTGTATTGTTTGCTTTATTTTTTTTTTTTAGTGATAGGACTTCATTTTCATTCCTGATATTGTATTTTCTTTCGACTCTTCTGCCTTTTCTAGTTCTTACATTTACTCCTCTTGCTAGTTCATCGAGTACTGATAATTCACTTCTAAGGTGTTCAATTTCTTTTTCTATTTTTTTTCAAGGTGGATCTTCATGTCTGTGAGACTGCCTTTTTTTTTTTTGATGATGTTCAGTTTATTTGTTGCTGCTATTGCTGATGCATATATTGCTTCATTGAGATTTATATGAGTGTCTTCTTCATCCAGAATCAATTTGAGTGCTGCATTATAGAGCTTAATAGTTTTGAGGTTATGCTTTGTTGGTTGTAATTTTGGGAGTTGTTCTCGTTCCTCCATTGCAATATTCTGTATCTGACTTATATGGCTCATGATTTCATCCTTGGCTTCTTGTATATTAATCTTGTTTTCTGTGAAATAATTCTGTTCGATGAATTTTGAACTCGTTTTATTACCGTCTTGTGACTGACTAAGATCATACCTTTCCAACATTTCTAAATTTTCAGCATTATCTTCACAGTGATTTGTGTGTATTTCGGTTTTTTTTCATTATGACCTGAGGCTTGTGTGATGTTATTACTTTTTTTTTTTCCGATTCCGGTTCCTTTTCATGTTTTGTTGGTTCATCTATTCTTGTTGCAATTCTTTTTATTTCATTAATTTCAGCCTCTGTCAATCGGTTATTTCGCATGATGTCCCTTCTTACATTGGCTAGTTTATTTTTGTCTATGTACTTTCTAATTGTTTGCCCAACCTTCTCTCGCCAAATGTCATATGTTTGGCGAGTGATGTTTTTCTGAGGTTTGAGTAACGCTTCATGGAATGCAGTCATAACAACTTTGTACTCCTCACGAGACCATTTTATTTTTTTTTCCTTAAATTTACGGTTATGGATCTAGCTGGAGAATTTACAGGACCATCATTAGGATTATCCTGGTTGTGGGGACCTGAAGATTCATTCTTTGTGTAGGAGTTTGTTCCTATGGCAGATTTTTTTTTCGACCTCAGGTAGGTTCCCTCCTGAAGGACGGGCTCCCTGTTTATCCACTGGAAGAGCCATACTGGACGTTTTGTTTCTATTTTTAATTTTCATATTAATCCCACGAGTGACGCACGGGTCCAAAAGTCCACCCAAAGTTGCCCGGCACGTTGAGTAACGGTCTTTTACAGACAGGGTTCCGAAGCCTGTAGGGGATCGTTCGCGACCTCATAACGCAGTAGCCATTCACTCCTCGGCACGATTAACACCTTGAGTTGCGGGTTGTTGTTCGGAGTTTTCCTTCTCCTAAATGGGTTTGCCAAGCAACAATAGACAGAGACACGTGGAAATCAAAGAGAATGACGCTGGTTAAAAAAAAAAAAAAAAAAAAAAAAAAAATTTACATTCGTTTGTCTTTGCTGTGAAATTTAAAAAAAAATTTATTGGCCCATCTGTAAATTCCACGATATTCCTTCTTTTTCAAATTCATTGCATTTTCTTTTCATAAATTCATAAAATGTAATTTAAAAAAAAAAATTCCGTTATTTTTTTTAAATTTTTGAAAATAGCGTTGTTTAAAAAAAAAAAAAAAAAAAAAAAAAAAAAAAATTTTGTTCTTTAAAAAAAATTGTTTTGTCTTAAAAAAAAAAAAAAAATTGTTTTAAAAAAAAAAAAATATTTTTTTTCTTAAAAAATTCTAAAATTCCGTTAATTCCATTCGTTGTTTTTTTTTCAAAAAAAAAAAAATTTTGTTTTTGTGAATTCATATGTTATTTTTCAAAAATTCCGTTATTTTTTTAAAAAGTCGTTGAAAATAGCGTTTTTTAAAAAAAAAAAAAAAAAAAAAATGCAATCCTTCTAAGAAAGAACATCGTAGAAATTGTATTGTTTTTACCTGTAATGTTTTTTGCGGGGTGGATATTGAAAACTAATATGTGAATGAAAAAATTAAATAATTGATTAATCTATCAGTATTATTTAAAGGAGAACCAAATAAATTAAATAATAATAATACGAAGAAAAATTCATGCTTACGCTAAAATAGTAAAAATAACAAAATTTCATATGCGTTAAAAAAAAAAAACTTGGAAGAAACAGCCGCTCAACGAAACAAAACATCACTACACTAGAGAGTATTTATATTTAAATTTTTTTTTTTTTTTTTTTTTTTTTTTTCACTAGTCCTAGTAACAAAAAAATTGTCATAAAAAAAAAAAAAGTTTACATTCGTTTATCTTTGCTGTGAAATTTAAGAATAATTTATTGGCCCATCTGTAAATCCCGTTATTTTTCAAAGTCGTTAAAATAGCGCTGTTGAAAAAAATACGCAATCCTTCTAAGAAAGAATATCGTAGAAATTGTATTGTTTTTTACCTGTCATGTTTTTTTTTTTTTTTTTGGGGGGATATTGAAAACTGAGGATATATGAATAAGAAAAAAAAATAATTGATTAATCTATCAGTATCATTTAAAGGAGAAACAAATAAATTAAATAATAATAATACGAAGGAAAATTCATGCTTACGTTAAAATAGTAAAAATAACAAAATTTCATATGCGTAAAAAAAAAAAAAAAAAACGTTACGTTTGGAAGAGCTTCTTAAAACACGTCATTCTCGTTGTAATCCCAACCGCGTCTTATTATTATTATTATTATTATTATTATTATTATTATTATTATTATTATTATTATTTCTGCTATGGACACACTACCTACCAAGTCTGCGGAAAGACCTAAGGCAGGTCGTGGTGTGTTGTTATGGCCACATTTCATTTTTAATTTTTTTTTTTTTTTTTTTTATCTCCGATGAAGTTGCTAGCGTTACATAGACAAAGTTCTCCTTAGTGTGTGTGCTGTACTTAATAAGACAATTTTCTGTATGTCTCTTAAGCTGGGGTTTCAGGGATTCTTTCAATGTGTTGTTTTGTTCCATTTTTTATAATTCCAAGTGCACCTATTACCACTGGTATTATTCTTGTTTTCAATTTCCACATTTTTTCTATTTCAATTTCCAGGTCTTTGTATTTTGATAGTTTTTTTCAATTCCTTGGTTGCTATGTTACAATCCGCTGGACAAGCCATATCAATTAGTAGGCAAGTTTTTTTTTTTCTGGTTTTTGACAATAATGTCCGGCCTATTTGCTTCAATTTTTCTGTCTGTGTGGATGGTATAATCCCATAGAATGGTGACATCTTCTATTTCTGTAACCGGCGCTGGCCGATGTTCATACCAGTGTTTGCTTACACATTTTCCAAAGTGTTTGCACATTGTCCAGTGTAAGTATTGCCCCACTCTATCGTGACGATTTTTATATTCATTTGGGGCAAGTATAGAACATCCTGAGATTAGATGGTCTATTGTTTCTTGGTATTTGTCACAGAACCTGCATTTTGGATCCACATTATTATGTATGATATTTGCCTGAAAATTCCTAGTGAAAAGACTCTGGTCTTGCGCTGCAAGAATAAAGCCTTCAGTTTCAGACTTTAATCCAGATGCTCGTAACCATCGATGAGTATTAACTTTATCAACATTGGGTTTATTTGCACGTTCTGGATATTGGCCATGCAGAGGTTTGTCTTGCCAGCGTTGTTTCATCTGTTCAAGGGCTTTATCCTTGGCTTTCTTTTTTTTCATATCTTTTGCTGCAATAGTTGGTTCTTGGCTTCTGTTTTGATTTACTACAGAATCTACTAAATGTAAATGTTGTTTGTATTTACTGCCTTCTTTTATTATTGAATATTTTTTTTCTTTCTGTTTTCATGTTGTTTCACTAATTTTTTTATCATCCAGTCATTTGTTGTTTCCATGTAAGTTAGTAAGCCAATAGTTGTTGTCTTGTATGACAATTCTAGCTGAATAAGACCTCTTCCACCTTCTTTACGGGGTATGTATAGACGGTCTACATCAGCCTTTGGATGATGCATCTTATACTTAGAAAGAAGCTTTCTTGTTTTAGAATCCATTTGTCTGATGTCATTTAGAGTCCAGTTCAAGATGTTGAAACTATATTGGACCACTGGGATGGCAAGGTTATTAATGGCCATAATTCTGTTCTGAGAATTCAATTCAGTTTTTAATACCAGTCGTACCCTTCTATAGTACTCTTTTTACGCACTATTTCTTTCATTTTCTTATGGTGAATTCCTTCACTCTCATTTACACCTAGGTACTTATAAGCTTCTCCTTGTTCTAAATCTTTTATTGTTACAGCAGGGTCTAAACTAATAGAGGAAGTTTGTTGTAGCGATCCTCGTAAAACTGTAGCTTTAGCACATTTATCCAAATTGAATTTCATTCCAATGTCTTCACTGAAGCATTTTACAGTTTGCAGAAGACCTTCCAGCTCATTGTCATTCCTAGCATACAATTTTAAGTCATCCATGTAAAATAGATGGTTTATTTTCTTTTGAGCTATTTTGTAACCGCATTCTGTCTTGTTAAGTTGGCTGGTTAATGCTATAAGTGATATGCAAAATAATAAAGGAGACAAAGAGTCACCTTGAAATATTCCTCTATTGATGTTTATTTCGCCAGACTTATAGGTTCCATTTTTATGATTGAGGTAAAGTGTAGTTTTCCATATCGACATACATTGTTTGATGAAATTGATGATAACGGGTGATACCTTGTACATACTTAAAGACTTTAAGATCCAGGAATGTGGTACACTATCGAATGCTTTACGATAATCTATCCAGGCAATACTAAGATTTTTTTTTTTTTCACGGAAGCAGTTTTCCAGGATCATCCTATTAATAAGTAATTGGTCTTTACATCCGTAGCAGCCTCGTTTTGCACCCTTTTTTTTCAAGTGGTAGTATGTCATTTCTTTCCAAGAAGAAATATGTCTGTTTTGTTAAAATAGATGTTAACAGTTTGTATGTTGTTGGAAGACATGTAATTGGTCTATAGTTTTTCGGAATATTTGTGTCACTATTTTTGGGTAGAAGAAAGGTAACTCCTTTGGTCATCCATGCAGGAATTTTAGTTGGATCGGTAACCATTTCTTGAAGTTCTTTGGCGAGTTTTTTTGTGTGCTGTATTTAAATAATATAGCCAGAAGTTAGGAATTTTATCTATTCCTGGAGATTTCCAGTTGTGTGCTTTTTTTCAGTGCACATTTAACATCTTCTTCTGTGATTCCCGCCCATGTCTGTTCTGGTTTATTTTTCATTCGTTCTAACTCTTGCGCAATCCAATCTGCCTCTTCGTTGTGTTCTTTAGGGCAAGCCCATATTTTTCCCCAGAACTGTATAACTTCTTCCATTTTAGGGGGACTGTCACTTCAATTCTTTGTTTACCTATTTCCCTGTAAAATTTCTTTTTTTTTTTTTCGGTTTGAAAGATCTTGTTCTGTCTATAGAATCTTGATCTTTTCTCGTAGCGTCTTATTCTTTGAGCCTTCAGTTGTATTGTTTGCTTTATTTTTTTTTTTTAGTTGATAGGACTTCATTTTCATTCCTGATATTGTATTTTCTTTCGACTCTTCTGCCTTTTCTAGTTCTTACATTTACTCCTCTTGCTAGTTCATCGAGTACTGATAATTCACTTCTAAGGTGTTCAATTTCTTTTTTCTATTTTTTTTTTTCAAAGGTGGATCTTCATGTCTGTGAGACTGCCTTTTTTTTACTTTGATGTTCAGTTTTTATTTGTTGCTGCTATTGCTGATGCATATATTGCTTCATTGAGATTTATATGAGTGTCTTCTTCATCCAGAATCAATTTGAGTGCTGCATTATAGAGCTTAATAGTTTTGAGGTTATGCTTTGTTGGTTGTAATTTTGGGAGTTGTTCTCGTTCCTCCATTGCAATATTCTGTATCTGACTTATATGGCTCATGATTTCATCCTTGGCTTCTTGTATATTAATCTTGTTTTCTGTGAAATAATTCTGTTCGATGAATTTTGAACTCGTTTTATTACCGTCTTGTGACTGACTAAGATCATACCTTTCCAACATTTCTAAATTTTCAGCATTATCTTCACAGTGATTTGTGTGTATTTCGGTTTTTTCATTATGACCTGAGGCTTGTGTGATGTTATTACTTTTTTTTTCCCGATTCCGGTTCCTTTTCATGTTTTGTTGGTTCATCTATTCTTGTTGCAATTCTTTTTATTTCATTAATTTCAGCCTCTGTCAATCGGTTATTTCGCATGATGTCCCTTCTTACATTGGCTAGTTTATTTTTTGTCTATGTACTTTCTAATTGTTTGCCCAACCTTCTCTCGCCAAATGTCATATGTTTGGCGAGTGATGTTTTTCTGAGGTTTGAGTAACGCTTCATGGAATGCAGTCATAACAACTTTGTACTCCTCACGAGACCATTTTATTTTTTCTTTCCTTAAATTTACGGTTATGGATCTAGCTGGAGAATTTACAGGACCATCATTAGGATTATCCTGGTTGTGGGGACCTGAAGATTCATTCTTTGTGTAGGAGTTTGTTCCTATGGCAGATTTTTTTCGACCTCAGGTAGGTTCCCTCCTGAAGGACGGGCTCCCTTTTATCCACTGGAAGAGCCATACTGGACGTTTTGTTTCTATTTTTAATTTTCATATTAATCCCACGAGTGACGCACGGGTCCAAAAGTCCACCCAAAGTTGCCCGGCACGTTGAGTAACGGTCTTTTTACAGACAGGGTTCCGAAGCCTGTAGGGGATCGTTCGCGACCTCATAACGCAGTAGCCATTCACTCCTCGGCACGATTAACACCTTGAGTTGCGGGTTGTTGTTCGGAGTTTTCCTTCTCCTAAATGGGTTGCCAAGCAACAATAGACAGAGACACGATTGGAAATCAAAGAGAATGACGCTGGTTAAAAAAAAAAAAAAAAAAAAAAAAAAAGTTTATTCGTTTGTCTTTTTGTTTGTGTGAAATTTAAAAAAAATTTATTGGCCCATCTGTAAATTCCACGATATTCCTTCTTAGAAAGATTGCATTTTCTTTTCATAAATTCATAAAATGTAATATGTAAATGTAAATTCCGTTATTTTTTTTAAGTCGTTGAAAATAGCGTTGTTTAAAAAAAAAAAAAAAAAAAAAAAAAAAAAAAAAAAATTTTGTTTGTCTTTGCTGTGAAATTTAAAAATAATTTATTGGCCCATCTGTAAATTCCACGATATTCCTTCTTAGAAAATTGCATTTTCTTTTCATAAAAAAATAAAAAAAAATGTAAAAAATTTTTTAAAGTCGTTGAAAATAAAAAAAAAAAAAAAAAAAAAAAAAAAAAAAAAAAAAAAAAAAAAAAAAATCGTAAAATTCTATCGTTTTTTTTGTTTTTACCTGTAATTTTTTTTGCGGGGTGGATATTGAAAACTAAGGGATATGTGAATGAGAAAAATTAAATAATTGATTAATCTATCAGTATTATTTAAAGGAGAACCAAATAAATTAAATAATAATAATACGAAGAAAAAATCATGCATACTTACGCTAAAATAGTAAAAATAACAAAATTTCATATGCGTTAAAAAAAAAAAAAAAAAGAAACAGCCGCTCAACGAAACAAAACATCACTACACTAGAGAGTATTTATATTAAATTTTTTTTTTTTTTTTTTTTTTTTTTTTTTTTCACATCAGTCCTAGTAACAAAAAAAATTGTCATAAAAAAAAAAATTAAAAGTTTACATTCGTTTATCTTTGCTGTGAAATTTAAGAATAATTTATTGGCCCATCTGTAAATCCCGTTGTTTTTCAAAGTCGTTGAAAATAGCGCTATTGAAAAAAATACGCAATCCTTCCAAGAAAGAATATCGTAGAAATTGTATTGTTTTTTTACCTGTCATGTTTTTTTTTTTTTTTTTTATTATTGAAAACTGAGGGATATATGAATAAGAAAAATTAAATAAATAATTGATTAATCTATCAGTATCATTTAAAGGAGAAACAAATAAATTAAATAATAATAATAATAAGGAAAATTCATGCTTACGTTAAAATAGTAAAAATAACAAAATTTCATATGCGTAAAAAAAAAAAAAAAAAAAAACGTACGTTTGGAAGAGCTTCTTAAAACACGTCATTCTCGTTGTAATCCCATTTGTTTAAACTTTTTTTAGATGGAAGGATTTTGGAATATAAGTAATTTAAATTCCTTTCATTCTCTAACCAAAATTTTTTCAAAATAGATTTCAATGATTTTTTATCATTTCCTCCTCTATCAAAAACAATTTCAAAATTATTTCAAATTATTTTTTTTTTTTTTTTTTTTATTCTTTTCCATTAAAATTTTTTTTCATTTTTTTTATTATTTTTTTTTTCATCTGATTTTTTTTATTTTATTAAATCTTCTTCTTTTTTTTTCAATTTTTTGGTATTAAAATTTTTTTTTTTTTTTTTGATTATTTTTTTATTATTTGTTTAAGTTTATTTTTTTTTATTTTTTTCTTTATTTCATTCAAAGATTTCAAAATTATTTTTTTAATTTTTCAAATTATATTTTCTTATTATTATTTTTATATATTTTAATATTTTTAATAATTAATTTTTAAACTTTTTATTCTTTTAATCAATTAATTTATTTTCAAAATTTTATTTTTCCAGCAAAGATTTATTTGTTTGGTTTAAATGAATTAAAATCTATCATTGTTATTATTATTTTGATATTAAATTTTTATTTAAAAAAATATTTTTTTTTAATTCTGATTTTTTTTAAAAAAGTCTCTATTTTCTTATTAAAATCTTGTTTGTTTTTATCTCTCATTCGTCCTTGTTTTTTACAGTTTCTTGATAATTTTTTTCCCCTGTTTCTCTCAGATATTATTACTTTTTAATTTTTTTCCAGAATTTCTTTTTTTTTATTAATATTTTTTTTTTTTTCTCTTAAAATTGAATTGGCATCTCACTAAAGGATTTTACATCATTATTTTGACTTTTGTTGGTTGGTTACCATTCTTCAGTTTCTTTTCTTAAATTATTAACTAAAAAATGAAATTATTTTATGAAAATTTTAAGTCTGGGGTATTCTTTATTTCTTTTTTTTCCTATACATCCTGATATTATGGATATTATTCATCATATTTTCGCAGATCCTGCATTTTTATTAGTTCCATCCTTATTATTTTTATTTTATTATTATTATTTTTTTTTTTTCCTCCTGAGCTGCAGATTCAAATTTTTCTTCTTTTCTTGAACCTGGTTTTCTCTTCTTTATGATATGTTTATTATTTTTATTATTTTTCTTTTTTTTTATTATTATTATTATTATTTTATTATTATTATTATTATTATTATTTTATTTTTTGATTTCTGGCGTTTACACATTTCTTTCCGGGTCCCGCCCAGGGACCTAAGGTTAGAAATGGCATCATGACACTTTCCACTGACAAAAAAAAAAAAAAAAAAAAATTAAATTACATAGATAAAGCCCTTCGTAAAGTGTGGGCTGTACTTGTCAGAACAATTTTTTGTATCTCCTTGAGGCATGGACTTCCAGGAATCCCTTCAATTAGTCTACTGCAATCTTTTCCAACCAGTCCTAGGGCTCCAACTACAACAGGGATTGTTGATGTTCCCATATGCCACATTTTCGAGATTTCTATTTCAAGGTCCTTGTATTTTGACAGCTTTTTGAATATCTTCAAAGATACATTGCAGTCAGCAGGGACTGCCATATCAATAAGGAGGCACTTTTTTTTTGTTTGTGGTCTTTAATAACAATATCTGGGCGGTTGGCTTTGATTGTTCTGTCAGTGTGTATTGTGTAGTCCCATAAAATTATAACAGGTCCTATCTCCGTAACCGGGTCTGCGTGGTGTTCATACCAGTTTCTTTCAGTTTCCTTATCGTAGTTGTAGATTTTCCAGTGCAGATATTGGCCCACTCTGTCATGTCGGGTTTTATATTCAGTGGGTGCCAACACCGTGCAACCTGATACAAGATGGTCAATCGTTTCTGGATATTTATCACAGAACCTGCATTTTGGGCTAACACAATATTTTAGTATGTGTGCTTGATAATTTCTGTTTAACAAGCACTGGTTCTGTGCAGCAAGGACAAAACCCTTAGTTTCAGCTTTCAACTCTGCACTACGTAGCCACAGAGGGGTACGGAGCCTGTCTACGTCAGCTTGTTTGGTACGGGCAGAGTATTGGCCATGAAGCGGTTTATTTTGCCATCGCTTCTGTATCTGGTCGGTTGCATTCGTCTTTGCTGTTTTTTTTAGGTATTTTGCAGTTTCAGCCGGTGTATTGTGCTGTAGTTGCATCTCTACGCCCATTTGAAACTCCATTTTGAATTTGTTGGCTTCTTTCATTACGGAGTAAAGACGCTTACTACTTTCATGTTCCTTGACGCATACCATCATCCAGTCTTCTGTAGTTTCCAAATATCTTTGGAGGCCAATTGTTGTAGTTTTTGTAGGACAGTTCTAGTTGAACTAATCCTCTGCCTCCTTCGGATCTGGGCACATACAGACGATAAACATCAGCTTTGGGATGATGCATGCGATAGCAAGTGAGAAGCTTTCTCTTTTTGGCGTCCATTCGCTTAATTTCAGCTATGGTCCAGTTAAGGATATTAAAGCTATATTGCACCACAGGGACAGCCAATGTGTTTATGGCTGATATTCTCCGTTTTTTTGAGTTTAGCTCAGTATTTAGTACCAGACGTACACGCCTGTAGTACTCTTTTCTTATTTTTTTTTTCATTTGGGGGGGTGTTGTATGCCATCTCCTTCGCTAATTCCTAGGTACTTATAAGCTTCATCATGCTCCAGTTCCCTAATCTTTGTGACAAAATCTAAATCTATTAAGGGTGTTTCTGTAATTCTACCTTTCTTGAAAGTTACTTTTGCACATTTATCTAATCCGAAGTCCATACCTATGTCGTCACTGAAGTATTTTACAATATTGAGGAGGCCTTTCAACTCATTGTCGTCTTTGGCAAAGAGTTTGAGATCATCCATGTAGAGTAGGTGATTGAATATTTTTTTATTTATTTTGTAACCATAGCTACTGTTGTTCAGTTCATGTGTAAGAGGGATTAAGGATAAACAAAACAGAAGGGGTGACAGAGAATCTCCTTGAAAGATTCCACGTCGGATATTCAGACGGTTGGATATGGCAGTGCCCCTGGTGTGACTAAAGGTATAGTTTGGTGTTCCACATTCCCATGCTGTGCTTAAAAAATTTAATACCACAGGGGAGACTTTGTACATTTCAAAGTCTTAAGGATCCAAGAATGTGGAACACTATCAAAGGCTTTACGATAATCAATCCACGCTGCACTTAGATTCCTGCGTCGTCTCCTACAATTTTTTTCCAGGATCATTTTATTTATCAAAAGTTGATCTTTGCAGCCATATGAACCTCTTCTGCATCCCTTTTGTTCTATGATGAGTTAGATTTGAAAATTATTGTTGAACTTAACACGGTGCAAATATCCTTGTTGTCGCCTTTGAAATGATGCACAATTTCTTAATTATGACAATTAATACATCTCGCGTGTGACATCCACCCACAAGCGTCAACAACGACGATTCACTTCCTGCCATCAACAACACCCACTACTGCATTTCTACAAACCAACTTTAGTCACTTTTTTAGGCTTTTCGTTCTTTCCTCTCCCTCCCCAAAATGCAGCCGCGGACAACTAGAGTTTATCTTTGATTCTTTCTTTCTTTCTTTCTTTATTTCAATTTGCTTTTTTTCTTTTTTTTTTTTTCTTTTTTCTTTTTTTTTTCTTTCTTTATTTCTTTCTTTCGTTTTTTTCTTCCTTTTTTTTCTTTCTTTCTTATCTAAAGTTATTATTATTTTTATTATTATTATTCCCCTATGCCTTTTCCTTCTTCTTTATCCTCATCTTCTTCATTTTCTACTTCTCCATCCTATTCACCATCATTCTCTTCATTTTTATTATTATTATTATTATTATTATTATTATTTGATTTTTTTTTTTCCTTCTTCTTTATCCTCATCTTCTTCATTTTACTTCTCATTATCCTATTCACCATCATCTTCTTCTTCCCATTATTATTATTATTAAATATAATCTATTAATTAATATATTTCAGAATATAACAAATCTTCCTGTAAAAATGAATCTTGACCCAAAGAAAAATTTAAAATGGTAATTTTATTTTGTTTTTTGGAATGATTTCTTGTTATGGTCCACTGGTCGTATGTCACTTTTTTATTTGTTTCACTTTTTTCCCTAACACGGTCTTCACTTCACCAAGACTCGAATTTCTTTGTCGTTGTTCCCTGTCCCATAACACAAATCCGTTTAAATTTTAAAAGGTTAATCCAAGAAAACAAGACTTCACGCATCAAAGCAATCTCTAATAGATATATATATATTTGTCAACCATTGAAGGCCTTAGACGAAAAGAAATATGTATATATTTATTGTTTAAAAAAAAAACGAAACGTCTACTCAAATATGAGTATCCACTAAAATAACATTTAAAGTGATATTAAAAATCAGATTGAAAGTTTATCAAAATCATTGATAGAGCTGATTATTCAGTTGTATGGATATTTTTAAAAATATTCGGTTTCACGTTTTTTTTTGTTTGTTGATGATCACAAAAGCGTGTAATCAATATTACAAACTCATATCCATTAATAACTGAATTCTATCTTCTTAATCTATTTATATATATATATATATATATATATATATATATATATATTAATGTTGTGTGTGTGTGTGTGTGTGTGTAGTTCGTTGAAAAAAAAATCAATGGAAAAATAATAATAAGTTATCACAAAATAGCATTTATTATATATTATTAGGCTTTTGACTAAATATATTATTAGGCTTTTGACTAAATGGAAACATGTATGAGAAATATTTTTTTAAATCAAATTTTCATAACGCCTGTATTCTTTTCCCAACGAGACAAAAAATGAAAAACAATGTAGGACTTTCTTTTTTGGAGAATTTGTATTTTTTCCATGCATTATTTTTTAAAAGAAATCGTTCTTTACTAATTATATATATATATATATATATATATATATATATATATATATATATAATTCTTCTTTAGGGTACAGAACTTTTTGATAGAAAAAAAGAAAAAAAGACAAGCTTTACCCTTTATGATTTAAAAAATCACCCGACTGGTTTCGCCCTCATTTCATATTTTATATTGTAATATTTATTTCCTCGATTCCAGCTCTGTTGGGTGAGGACGAAATCAGTCGGCTGTTCTTTTTTTTTGTTTTTTTTTTATCATGAACAGTAAAGCTTGTTTTACCTTTTATATTTCCTTAATATATATATATATATATATATATATATATATATATATATATATAGAGATAGAGATAAAGATGTATATTTTTTACGAATAAAGATAATCTTTTTTTCTTTTAGGCACCGTCTCTCTTCAGGATGTTGACGAACCTAGTTGTCCACTACTTACTCTCCTTTTTCATTCCAAACAATGTTTTTCACCTTACTCTCCTCCCTACTCCCTGTTTTACCATCGATAATCTCAACCCCGTTAGGTATTTGTTTCTTTGTTTTCAATATATTCTATGAGTGTCAGATTCTCCAAGCCTTCTTTTCTCATTATCTTGTATCTTTCTGATTATATGTGTTCTTTTTGTTTTCTATTGTCTTTAAAACTTGTTAGTTGCCAACATCTCCCACTCTGGAGAAGTACGTCTTTGTAAAACTCGAGAATTGTATTTTCTTTTGTGATTGACATTCTCCAGGTTTATGCATGCGTGTTTATATCGGATGTGTGTCTCCTTGACATACTTTTAAAAGGGCTTAATGCATTTTGAGAACAGCATTTTCTTTCTATTCCGAGGTCACACACGCACAATGTGTATTAAGGAAGCAAGAATTCATTCAAGGGAGTTTTATTGAATCTTTTTATTACGTATTTTCCCAGTTTGCTTGTAAGATATACAGCTACATCATATCTACAGATTTAATCTGGATATACGACAGCTTATATGCAAACTTGAAAAATATAATAAAACATAAAACAGAAATATCATCTTTGAATATATATATATATATATATATATATATTGTCCATCAAGACATTCATGTCTGTAGTTCACTACTATCAGCAAGCAGATTTTTTTTTCTGATGATGATGGCCATGTTGGCCGGAACTAGTCGAGGAATCTAAATGAAATAATAATAATAGAAACGAAAGAATATCAATCTACAACCCAGTGTGTCTGAAGATTTTAATTTTTAAATATTTTTTATTTTTATATATATTATAATATATATATATATATATATATATTCAAGAGATGCAAAGTATTGAGAAGACTTACTTGGATCATAGCTCCATTAAGACTCATTTAAAAAAAAAAAAAGAATCCTGCCAACTTCTGTCTGCAACATACTTGTGGAAAATACGACGATAATAGACTCATCTACATGCAAAAAAGTGGAGTAATGGAGAGCGGAGGAATTGGAGAGCCGAGTTCGAATTCCAGTCGAATCCATTGCATTTACTTACGTGCTAATACTCTTGGGAAAGGTGTTAATCCTCTTCTTCTTCCCTCAGATATGGGTAAATAGCAGGACAGACCGGGTTCTGTATCCTTAGATGGCAGCTGGTCTACCGTAGAAAAAAATAGCAACCTACTGCGGGAAAAAATCTGCCTCGTCAGTCATGTATGGAAAAATACATGATCGCCTAAGCTTGTATCACGATTGGCACATAACGGATTGATATGCAGAAAAAAATGACTAAAAAATATGGGAGCCTTAATAATGCAATAATTGAAGCCTACTCTCAATAATATAAACGTGTTGATCATGTTCGGAAATTAAAAAAAATATTCCCATCTCTATGTATATATGTATATGAAAAAAAATGTATATATTTATTCAAACCGCCGCTTAATCACTTGTACAGATCAAATAGAAATATAATAAAAAAATATGTCAATTTAAATGAAACTTATATATATATATATATATATATATATATATATATATATATATATATATATATATATATATATATATATAAGAGAGGCCCTGTATATCAAACACTTCACCCCATCTTGCAACCAACCATTTAAAAATGGAAAGTATTTCACTTGAATTTCAGCCGTGTTTAACAACCAAAGACTCAGAATAAACGCTCCTACTAGTATTCAAAACCACACAAATAATACATCCCAAACAGTAAAAACATAAAAAGAAACTAACAACACCAAAACAAAACCACCTTGAAAATGGTTAATGAAGTGACCGAAAGCACTTGAAACAAGAGACGATATGGACAGCTTTTGTACACCCTCACTTCCACCAAACGGAAAAATGTATGAACCCTGGAAAGACTAAATAAAAAATTATTTTTTTTTATATATCAACAATAATTTTAGGAGAAATCTATATAACAAAGTGGAAACGTTTTCATGCGACGTTTTTTTTTCGTCCTTTAGGGCTTAATCAGGCTAATTTTATGTTTACCTTGATGCGACAACACATTCGTACGAGCGAGAGAAGCTGGTAATTTAAAATTAAAAATAAACTTAATGTGTTTAGACTAATGAATTTAATAGGCCGGTTAATAAAAGTTGAGGAATAAAAAGCTAAGAAAATGATAAAAAATATTGGCAATAAGATTAATTATATTTATTATATATTAACCATTGACTCGGAATTTTCGGACATGTCAGTGTCCTTTTTCAACGAGTCGAGGAATAAATAAAAAAGTGGGACTTAGTCTTCCGAGGAATTTTGTTGTTGGTTAGAGGGTTCTTTATGGAAATTGTATTCTCTGTGTAAACCCAAATCCCCGTTTAATCCCTCAATTTGAGATTTTATTTAGAAAACATATTTCAACTCCGATCTGCGTCTTTCTTTTCGGCTTTTAAATGAAGGCTAAAAGAACGCATCTGATGTCATCAATGCTAGTGAACGTTTGGTTGAAGTGTGCAGCGACAGGAGTTTGTTGTTTTCATTGATTTTTTTTTTTTTTTTTTTAATGGTTATTGAACCGAAGACGGAATTCCATGCCTGTTTTATGAAGATAATTACCTTTTTACATTTAAACTGTCACAAATCAGAGCCGGTGGTTTGAATATTGTTTCGTATACCGGGGGAGGAAAAATTGCTAATAGTGATGATGTGTCTACAGACTTGGGGTTTACTGCAGGTGATATTCCCTTGCTGAGTTAGTGAATTATGTATGCCGGGTGATGTTAAGAATGTATGCAGTTTGCGGGGCGGTGGTTGACATTTCGGAAATAGAACGTTTGTAGATATAAGTCTGTACGTCATGCGAGCAGTGAAATCTTCATGCAGTATTTGGAATACTATCTTCACACTATCCAGATAGATAGACAGATAGATCGATCGATAGATAGATGATTATCACAAACTATTTTTACTGATTTCCAATTCCGTTACTCATTTGACTACTTGAATATCGAAGCTTACAGCACCTGGAATTCCCAAGTGGTCACCCACCTGGCCAGGGTTGACGTTGCTTAACTTCAGTGGTCGTACGAGAACCGGTATTTCAACCAGATATGGTTGCAAGACACTAAATTTATTCAATTAAACATGTTAAAATACACAAACACACGCACACACACACACACACACACACACACACACACACACATATATATATATATATATATATATATATATATATATATAGTACGGTGGAATAATGGACAGCGGCTCGGATTGAGGGATCGGAGAGCCGAGTACGAATTCCAATCGAATCTATTACATTGACTTACGTGCTAATACCCTTGGGAAAGGTATTAATCCTCTTCTTCCTATATATCAGGACAGACTGGGTTCTGTAGCCTTGGATGGCTACTTGTCTAGGAGAAGGACAACTCTGAATTCAAAATGTGGTTGGTTCTGCACAAACCTTCACCACAATCTTTATCAATGCAAATATAAGCAAGTATTTATAAACAAAAGTAAAAATGTTGTTAGTTTTTCAAAATGTTTAAATTTAAGAAAAGCTCCTAAATATTCATCAGGTTAACTGTGAATTGAAGGTAAATTATGGAGGAAGCGAAGTGACATAATTTAATGCTAAGTGATGTGAATTAATGTCTAATGAACGAAAGTTTGTAAATGATGCTGTTGATTTTTTGAGCAATTAATATTTAAATTCTTTTAGTTTGGGATTAATTTAAGTATTATATATTTGAAATAACAGGAGATTATGAATTTAACCATTTACTTTTAATTTCTTAACAGTTTTATGGTCGTCTATGTTTGTTGGGAAAGGAGAAATTCTTTCAGGAATTGAGATGTTTGAAAAAAAGCCGGGGCGCAGATATATATTTTGATAAGATTCGATAGCGACACACTCGATAATTTTCCGTCTAAATAAGTCACTTTCTCTTTTAGTAAGTGTGTCATTCTTTAGATCAATGCTGTGGTTGAATAAATTTGTTGTGATAAATTGTTGTGTATATCCTTTTTGTGTTCATAGATACATTTTTGTTACATTTCTGCTAGTTTGCCCAATGTATTGTGAGGATCAGTTGTGATAGTTTATTTTATATATACCTGCTTCAGAATTATTGTTGCTACGCGTATTTTGAGTTCTGATCATATCCATAATAGTTTTGGATGTAGTTGTAATTATTTTGATATTGTTAAGATTCGATAAAATGTTTCGGGTAGTGGATGTTAAGGAGAGTAGGTACTATTATATGTCTGTTTTTAAATAGTTTATTGTCGTTGTTGTTTTTGTTAATAATGTTAATATCTTTTTTGCGGTTGTATATTTTGTCTTTCTCTTATCCTTGTGAATGAAGTAATGTGAATATTGGAGGTTTTTGAAAGTGTTTTCTATGAATATTTCAGGTAAGTATTGGGGGCTGCATATACTTCATACACTCAAATAAAATACTAAAATTATTTCAGGTTTCATCCTGTTACAGTGGTAAGAATAAAATTGATGAAGTGTATATATATATATATATATATATATATATATATATAGGAAGAGTGAGAAAGAGAGACTAACTAGATATGAACAGATTGAAAGAGATAGATAGATAGATAGATAGATAGATAGATAGATAGATAGATAGATAGATAATGTACAGATTGAAATAGATAGATAGATAATGTACAGATTGAAAGAGATAGATAGATATATGTACAGATTGAAAGAGATGATAGATAGATATGTACAGATTGAAATAGATAGATAGATAGATAGATAGATAATGTACAGATTGAAATAGATAGATAGATAATGTACAGATTGAAAGAGATAGATAGATAGATATGTACAGATTGAAAGAGATATGTACAGATTGAAAGAGATAGATAGATAGATAGATAATGTACAGATTGAAATAGATAGATAGATAGATAGATAATGTACAGATTGAAATAGATAGATAGATAATGTACAGATTGAAAGAGATAGATATATAGATATGTACAGATTGAAAGAGATAGATAGATATGTACAGATTGAAAGAGATAGATAGATAGATAGATAG
>CAHIKZ030003067.1:80000-105000 GCA_903632075.3 Acanthosepion pharaonis | reverse complement strand
TTAGTTCCAGTGCTCCACATATTCTGCGCACAACCATCATTGTAATGTTTCACATTTTTGTCAGTTCCCGGGCAAGATCCTTGCATTTGCTAAATGTTTGACTTTCACGTTTTAGAGTTAGATTTAGTTGTAGTTAATGTAGTTGTTATTGTCCCTGTTGATGGCAAAATCTGGTTTCATGCCTCAATATTTTCTATTATTATTATTATTAGTAGTAGTAGTAGTAGTAGTAGTATTAGTAGTAGTAGTAACTTTTGTCTTTCCTTTTAGTACAGTCTTTTACCGAGGTAAAAAAAAGGTAGTAAATATATGCATTCAGTGCTCCTATTATTATAGGTATAACCACATTTTTAAGTTGTCACATTATTTTTTTCATTTCCAATTTCAAGATCTTTATAATTACTTATTTTGTTGTATTCTTTAACAGATTTTAAATGATGGCACTGATACCTATGAGATGGCATTTTTTATAGTCTTCAATTCCAATATCTGGTCTGGTAGCTTTTCTATGTCTGCCAGTAAGGACGATAAACTTCCAAACAATATTGTCCTCTTCGCTTTGTGTAACTGGTTCAGGATGATGTCCATAGCATTTGTCGGCACGTGGCATACTGATATATCTTCCAGACAATATACTGTCCAGTATTCTCTTTAGTATCGTCCCTTACCATGTCATTAGCCGAGACCTGGGGTTAAGGCAATGTATGCATTCTGTTGGCACTAATTCTGAAGTTAAGTGATACTTAACATATGCAATGTTTATATTTTCTTTACATTGATAATATTCTCCTGAATAGATGAGGATCATATACACGGTGAAATGATTTTTTTCCATCTCTTGCATACAAGGACAAACTGTGATTTTGTTTATGTTCTCATATTTACCATTTTTTTATTATTACACACTCAAATTATTCTTTGTGGGACAGTAGATTTAAGGCCCCACATCTTTTTCAGTTTCCACACCCTTATATTCATTTTGTCGTATTCTTTAGCAGGTATATTTCTATCTGATGCCACTACCATATCTACATGAGTTTTTTTGTGTGTGTTTCTGAGCTTTTATATGCCTATCAGTATGAATTATTATTATTATTATTATTGTCATCATCATCATCATTCGATTTCTGCTATGGACACACTACCTACCAAGTCTGCGGAAAGACCTAAGGCAGGTCGTGGTGTGTTGTTATTTGCCACATTTCATGTTAATTTTTTTTTTTTTTTTTTTTTATCTCCGATGAAGTTGCTAGCGTTACATAGACAAAGTTATTATTATTATTATTATTATTATTATTATTATTATTATTTTCTTTGACTTCTCTTGTATACCCGCTTCTTTCCGGGTCCCAACCAGAGACCTAAGATCAGAAATGGCTCTTCATAATGTGTGAATACAATTATTATTATTATTATTATTATTATTATTATTAAATAAATTTATCTGCTCATGCTATTATTATTAGTAGTAGTAATAGTATTAGTATTATTATTAGTAGTAGTAGTAATCGCCGTCGTCGAAGAATCCCTTGCCAACTCATTACCCGATACACAGGTTAAGGCATCGTTGTAAACATACGCATTCTATTTACACAAATTCTGATGTTAAGAGATACTTAACAGATACAGTGTTTTATTTTTTCCTTACGTTGATAATATTCTGCTGAGTAGACGAGCAGTTTCAGAAAGTGCAATGCTCGTTTAATCTCATGCAAACAGAGATTGAGATCTTGTTAATTTGTCTGTCAGTACCATTATTGATCTTACTTATGGCTCCTGTTATTATTTCCCTGTTCTTTTGCTTTCTGATTTCTACAATCCTATACCCCGGGTCATTACTCGAGATTTGGGGTAAGGCAAGGGAGTAAATTTATGTATCATGATGTTAAAGTGATACTTGACATGTACAGAGATTTATTATCTTCTTTACATTAATATTACACTCCTTAGTGGACGAGAAGTTCCACAAAGTGCAATAGTTTGACTTTCTTGTAAACAAGGGCCTGCCAGTGATGTTCCCCTTGCTTACCTTTCTTGATTATACTCAGATCTCCAAATATTATTAGTATGTGAATAATTATTATTATCATCGTTATCCCCTCCGACTATTAGATGTTCGGGACAGGATGATGTTGCTTGTATAGGTTGAATAGCCTTTATTCGAAAATCCGAAATTCGAAAATCCGAAAACCTCCAAAATCTGAAAGTTTTTTCAGGTGCTGACATGAATTGTCACAAATGGAAAATTAAAAAAAAAAAATAACCTGGGAAGATTCCTAGGTGATGTGCAACTGATGTAAGTTCCGAGCACTACTGTCATCTTCCTGTTGCATTTTTTTTTGTTCTCTACCGATGACCAGATAATTATTCAACATTTTTTTCGTTCATTATACTGGTCTAAGGGAGCAGCAAAAACCAATGGTCAAGTTTTTCGCCACACCTTCATGATAATTAGTTTCTGCCCTGTTGCCTGGATTTGGGAATCATCATCATCATCATCATCATCATCATCATCATTATTATTATTATTATTATTATTATTCACCTCTGCCTTTTCCATCTTCTTTATCCTCATCTTCTTCATTTTCTACTTCTCCATCCTATTCACCATCATCTTCTTCTTCCCATTATTATTATTATTATTATTATTATTATTATTATTATTATTATTATTTCTTTTCCTTCTTCTTTTCCTTCCTTCTTTATTTTCTCATCTTCTTCATTTTCTACTTCTCCATCCTATTCATTCATCTTCTTCTTCCCATTATTATTATTATTATTATTATTCCCTCTGCCTTTTCCCTTCTTTTTTATCCTCATCTTCTTCATTTTCTACTTCTCCATCCTATTCACCATCATCTTCTTCATATTATTATTATTATTATTATTATTATTATTATTATTATTATTCATTCTGCCTTTTATTCTTCTTTATCCTCATCTTCTTTCATTTTTATTTCTCCATCCTATTCACCATCTTCTTCTTCTTCCCATTATTATTATTATTATTATTATTATTATTTCTTATGGACACACTACCTTTTAAGTCTTTATCCTCACCTAAGGCAGGTCGTGGTGTGTCATCTTGTTATAACCCACATTTCATGTTAATTTTTTTTTTTTTTTTTTTTTTTTTTTCCGATGAAGTTGCTAGCGTTACATAGACAAAGTTCTCCTTAGTGTGTGTGCTGTACTTAATAAGACAATTTTCTGTATGTCTCTTAAGCTGGGGTTTCAGGATTCTTTCAATGTGTTGTTTTGTTCCATTTTTTATAATTCCAATTGCACCTATTACCACTGGTATTATTCTTGTTTTCAATTTCCACATTTTTTTTTCTATTTCAATTTCCAGGTCTTTGTATTTTGATAGTTTTTCAAATTCCTTGGTTGCTATGTTACAATCCGCTGGACAAGCCATATCAATTAGTAGGCAATCATTTTTTTTTCTGGTTTTTGACAATAATGTCCGGCCTATTTGCTTCAATTTTTCTGTCTGTGTGGATGGTATAATCCCATAGAATGGTGACATCTTCTATTTCTGTAACCGGCGCTGGCCGATGTTCATACCAGTGTTTGCTTACACATTTTCCAAAGTGTTTGCACATTGTCCAGTGTAAGTATTGCCCCACTCTATCGTGACGATTTTTATATTCATTTGGGGCAAGTATAGAACATCCTGAGATTAGATGGTCTATTGTTTCTTGGTATTTGTCACAGAACCTGCATTTTGGATCCACATTATTATGTATGATATTTGCCTGAAAATTCCTTTTCTTTAAAAGACTCTGGTCTTGCGCTGCAAGAATTATTCACCTCTTCCTTTTCCTTCTTTTATTCATCCTTATCTTTTTTCTTATTTTCATCCTTCTCCATCCATATTCTTCTTTTTCATCTTCTTATTATTATTATTATTATTATTATTATTATTATTATTATTATTATTCCCTCTGCCTTTTTCTTTCTTCTTTATTATCATCTTTCTTCATTTTCTTTCTCCATCCTATTCACCATCATCTTCTTCTTCCCATTATTATTATTATTATTATTATTATTATTATTATTATTATTATTATTCCCCTCTGCCTTTTCCTTCTTCTTTATCCTCATCTTTTTTTCATTTTCTTCATCTTCGTGTTTCATTCACCATCTTCTTCTTCTTCCCATTATTATTATTATTATTATTATTATATTATTATTATTTTTTATTTCCTCTGCCTTTTCCTTCTTCTTTATCCTCATCTTCTTCATTTTCTTGTTCTCCATCCTATTCACCATCATCTTCTTCTTCCCATTATTATTATTATTATTATTATTATTATTATTATTTATTATTCCTCTGCCTTTTCCTTTCTTCTTTATCCTCATCTTCTTCATTTTCTACTTCTCCATCCTATTCACCATCATCTTCTTCTTCCCATTATTATTATTATTATTATTATTATTATTATTATTATTATTCATTCTGCCTTTTCCTTCTTCTTTTATCCTCATCTTCTTCATTTTCTATTCTCCATCCTATTCACCATCATCTTCTTCTTCCCATTATTATTATTATTATTATTATTATTATTATTATTATTATTCACCTCTGCCTTTTCCTTCTTCTTTATCCTCATCTTTTTCATTTTCTACTTCTCCATCCTATTCACCATCATTTTTCTTCTTCCCATTATTATTATTATTATTATTATTATTATTATTATTATTATTATTATTCCCTCTGCCTTTTCCTTCTTCTTTATCCTCATCTTCTTCATTTTCTACTTCTCCATCCTATTCACCATCATCTTCTTCTTCCCATTATTATTATTATTATTATTATTATTATTATTATTATTATTCCCTCTGCCTTTTCCTTCTTCTTTATCCTCATCTTTTTTTTATTTTCTACTTCTCCATCCTATTCACCATCATCTTCTTCTTATTATTATTATTATTATTATTATTATTATTATTATTATTATTATTCCCTCTGCCTTTTCCTTCTTCTTTATCCTCATCTTTTTCATTTCTACTTCTCCATCCTATTCACCATCATCTTCTTCTTCCCATCCCATTATTATTATTATTATTTATTATTATTATTCCTCTGCCTTTTCCTTCTTCTTTATCCTCATCTTCTTCATTTTCTACTTCTCCATCCTATTCACCATCATCTTCTTCTTCCCATTATTATTATTATTATTATTATTATTATTATTATTATTCACCTCTGCCTTTTCCTTCTTCTTTATCCTCATCTTTTTCATTTTCTACTTCTCCATCCTATTCACCATCATCTTCTTCTTCCCATTATTATTATTATTATTATTATTATTATTATTATTATTATTCCCCTCTGCCTTTTCCTTCTTCTTTATCCTCATCTTTTTCATTTTCTACTTCTCCATCCTATTCACCATCATCTTCTTCTTCCCATTATTATTATTATTATTATTATTATTATTATTATTATTATTATTATTCACTTCTGCCTTTTCCTTCTTCTTTATCCTCATCTTCTTCATTTTCTACTTCTCCATCCTATTCACCATCATCTTCTTCTTCCCATTATTATTATTATTATTATTATTATTATTATTAGTATTATTCATTTTCTTTTCCTTCTTCTTTATCCTCATCTTCTTTTATTTTCTACTTCTCCATCCTATTCACCATCATCTTCTTCTTCCCATTATTATTATTATTATTATTATTATTATTATTATTATTCATTCTCTGCCTTTTCCTTCTTCTTTATCCTCATCTTTTTCATTTTCTACTTCTCCATCCTATTCACCATCATCTTCTTCTTCCCATTATTATTATTATTATTATTATTATTATTATTATTATTCCCCTTTGCCTTTTTCTTCTTTTCCTCATCTTCTTCATTTTCTAATTCTCCATCCTATTCACCATCATCTTCTTCTTCCATTATTATTATTATTATTTTTATTTCATTTCCTTTGATTTCTGTTGTATACTCATTTTGCGGGCTGGCATCGAGAGATAAACACGTGTGTCTCCTGAAATGCCCAAAAACAAACATGGCAGACTCGGACTGAGGAATCAGAGAACCGAGTTCGAATTCCAGTCGAACCCATTACATTCACTTACGTGCTAATACCCGGGGGAAAGCTATGGGTAAATAGCAGGACAGACCGCGTTCTATATCCTTGAATATCAACTGGTCTACCGCAGAAAGAAATGGCAACCTACTGCAGGAAAAAAATCTGCCTCGTCAGTTATGTATCGAAAGATACATGATCCCCCTAAGCGTGTATCACGCATGGCACATAACTGAAACTGTTGCCTGGACTGAGGAATCATTATTATTATTATTATTATTATTATTATTATTATTATATCCTTTGATATCTGCTGTATACTCTTTTTTGCGGGCCAGTACATGCGTCGAGAGATAAATACGTGTATCTCCTGAAATGCCCACAACAAACATGCAGACTCGAGATGTGAGTTCACGTAAATAAATGTGAAAATTTTTTGGGTGTAACGTATGTGTAGTCAGTGTATGTGCGTACGTACGTGTGTGTGTGTGTGTGTGTGTGTGTTCATTCGTTTCCCAAAGGGAACGCGTTTTTCCGTGAGAGAAAACATGTTGACGTGTTAACTTGATAAGGTTAAGAAAGAATCTTTAAATATCGCAGAATAATTTATAGTCTTGAGAGCGTCTCCTAGGAGCAGTTTTCAAAATTAAGAGAAGGTAACCCGACATTTCTTTCTGGGTCCCAACCAGAGACCTAAGGCCAGAAATACCATCATGGCATTTTCCACTGATCATTTTTTGAGAAAAAAGAACTACAAAAAACTCCTAAGATCACTCGCATTTTACCTAGATAAAGTCCCTTCGTAAGTTACGGGCTGTTCTTGTGAGTATACTTTTTTATATTTCCTTAAAACATTTTCTACCAAGAATCCCTTTAATGAGTACATCGGACCATTTTCCAGTCAATCCGAGGGCTCCAACTACAACTGTAATTGTTGATGTCCTCATGTGCCACATGTTTTTAGATTTTCGTTTCAAGGTCCTTATATTTTGATTTGATAGCCCCTCCGACTCTTAGGTACTTGGGTCGGATCATGATGCTCATACATGTTGAGTATCCTTTATCCGAAAATCCCAAATTCGAAAACCTCTAACATCCGAATTTTTTTCAGATACTAACATGACTTGCCACAAATGAAAGATTTTACAAAGCCCTAGAAAAGTTTCTAGGTGATGTGCAGCTGTTGTAAATGACCTCATCTTCTCATGGTGGATGTTCCTCAGCCCAGCTGCGAAGCCTATTTTGGCCCCTGATTTATTTTTTATTAGCGATCGTCGCAGCAACGTCTACGTTCGTTGATAATTTACCAGGTGTTTCATACTCAGTAAAGATATTATTCAAAATGTCTAAAAGTCTTGCATTTACATATTTTCTGTCAGTAGTGATCATGTTTTTTCTGTGCACCTACAGAAAGTAGAAAACATTATTTTACGTGAAATCTCCCATTTTGATTTAGCCTGTAGTAAAGAAAAGCATAACCCCAGTAGCATTGCCTGCTCAGTCAATGAATGCTGAATGTTTCCTTATAAGGAAACAGTTAATAATATCATTACCATTAGAAATGAAGAGAAAGCATATCACACTTTGATGTAGCCTGTAGTAAAGAAAAGCATAACCCCAGTAGCAGCAGCTGCTCGGTCAATGAAAGCCGAATGTTTCCTTATAAGGAAACGGTTAATATTATCATTACCATTAGAAATGAAGAGAAAGCATATCACATTTTGATGTAGCCTGTAGGAAAGAAAAGCATAACCCCAGTAGCATTGCCTGCTCAGTCAATGAATGCCGAATGTTTCCTTATAAGGAAACAGTTAATAATATCATTACCATTAGAAATGAAGAGAAAGCATATCACACTTTGATGTAGCCTGTAGTAAAGAAAGCATAAAGAAAGTAGCAAAATAGCTGCTCGGTCAATGAAAACCGAATGTTTCCTTATAAGTTTTTTCTTAATATTATCATTACCATTAGAAATGAAGAGAAAGCATATCACATTTTGATGTAGCCTGTAGGAAAGAAAAGCATAATCCCAGTAGCATTGGCTGTTCGATCAATGAATGTCATATGTTTCCTTATAAGGAAACGGTTAATATTATCATTACTATTATTAACATTAACATATTTTTTTTCTTTAAATTTCTGGGATATGGTGAGATCGTAATTTTTTGTCAATAAGATTAATGTCCTCATTTCTTTTTTTTATTATTATTACAGCCCTTCTTTTAGGGATCTGTCGATTTCTTTTCGTTTATTAATTTAGAATGTTTTGACCCTCTAAATGATTTCCCCAACCCACTTTTATTAACATCTCCCTCCTCGTTCTTTGCATATTGAGAAAAATTCTGACCCCTCAATTAAAATCCTCCCTAAGAGTATCTTATTATATGTTACTATGTCTGCATCTGTTCATGTCTCTTTCTGTGTCTACGTGTTTGCTAGTGTCTTTTCTATCCGTCTTTGAGTTTGACAATGGAGGTGGTTGCAAATGCCGATCGTAAAATCGTATAACCAGCGCTGATGGTTGACCTTTGCTCTTTGTTAGCAGAAACAACGTTCGACTTAATTTGGCTGCGGCCAATGCGAAAATACAACGGATTTGTCGTTCTCCCTTCATCTGCGGTCATTTCAAATCGTTATCTTCAACTCTAAAGTTTCCCGTTGCTGTCAAAGGCGGCCATACAAGATAGTCGGATGCATGGTCCATAGATTTCTTCTTTTCTAGTTCGCTTTTCATTTGTTCGGTAGTCGCTTCAGTGATAAGCATTGCTGTGACCCCAGCGCCTCTTCCGTTCTAACCATTGTCTTTGTTGGGTGTCATGTCAATATGAACGAAAGGATCTTACCGATAAAATTCAATAAATATCAGATTTGAGTAAAATGGGTCGAGCCGAGAGCTTTTCAGCACTCCTTCGTATAAACAAGGGAAGACTATAGAAACAAAATAGTGCAGGGGTTCTCAACCGGAAATGGGGATTCTTTCCAGGGGTTGGGGTGGATTCAGTGTTTCAGAGGCGGGAGGGAAAAATCTTTTACCGTAATTTCTCGAAAATAATACGCCCCCATAAATGATACGCACCCCAATAAATGATCCAAAAATTAAGAAATATATCTATCCCTACGTATAATACGCGTCTATATATTTTGTCAAAAAAAAGAAAAAATTAATTACGAAGACATTTTGTCGACCTTGACGTAAAGAATAAAATCGAAACTAAAATAATAAAATAATTTTTCTGTTGTTTTTTTTTATTTTGTGGCATCAATTGGAACTTATTGTAAAATGGATTCAGGAATCTTGGAATTCTATCAGTGAGGATGTTATAAAGAAAGGTTTCAAGAAATGTTGTCTCACGACATACATGGATGGCTCTGAAGATGGCATCCTTTGTCAAGAGAATGAAGAGGCTGGAGATAATTTTGAACAGGACGAAGATAATATTGTGAATGATAATTTGTTTAACGACAATTTAGATATTGATTCTATTATAATAGAAAGTGGTGCTGATGACGATGATGAAAATTAAAATTTCAATAAATTGTTAACTTGATATCCTCTTTTTATAGGTTTATTTACTTTTTCGTCAAATAAAAAAAGCGGTTACTGATGAACATAAATTTATTGACAAAATAATGTTACAATTATTATTGTTGAATTTAAAATGTAAATTAGGATAATATCTTTCTTATTTTAGAACAACAAGTACGTATTTATTATTATAATTCAATAACGAAAAAATATATTTTTGTTTAAACCTATCTATAATACGCACCCCTACTATCGCCTGTAATTTAGAATAAAAAAATGCGTATTATTTTCGAGAAATTATTTTTTTTCTAAATAAATCGGTAAATGAATGAATGACGAAAGAAATGTTTAACGTCTTCTGGCCATACCATATAAATAATGGAACATTCCATTTTGATTGCGTCGAAAGGGGGGGAGACACTACTTGGTTTCAGTGAGAAAATGAATGAAAGAAAGAAAGAAAGAAGTGTTTAACATCTTTTGCCCATACCGCATAAATAATGGACTATTCCGTTTTGATTGCGTGGAAAGGGGGGAGACACTACTTGGTTTCAGTGAGAAAGTGAATGAAAGAAAGTTTTTTCTTTCTTTCAGAAAGGAAGATAGAAGTGTATAACGGCTGTTTCAGTGAAATGAAAAAAGTTTTTGGTTTCAAATATTTTTCGTTTTTAACCCCTTACTTCTTAAAATAACAACCAGTATTCATATTTCTTATTGTTATGAATTCATCACTTCTCCTCCCAGCTATGGATTAAATAGCAGGACAGACTGGGTTTTTTTAGCTTTGTTTGTCAACCAGTCTACTGCAGAAAAAATGGCAACGTCTTGCATGAAAACTTCTGCCTCGTCAGACATGTATCAAAAGTTACATGATCGTCTAATCGGGTATCACGTATGGCACTTAACTGATTGCAATATTTAATTAAAGTTTTCTTTTTCCTTTGTTTTTACTAAGATTCTTTCTTTCTTGCTTTTTCTTCTTACATTCTTCTTTTTCTTTGTTGTTTCAAGTTTCTTTCTTTCTTCTTCTATTTTCTTTGCTGTTAGAAAGCCTCCATCTTTTTTTCTTTGTTTTTACTAAGATTCTTTCTTTCTTGCTTTTTAATTTTTTTCTTTTTTGCTGTTTCTAAGCCTCTTTCTTTCTTTACCCGCTATTATTTCTAAGCTTCATCTTTCTTTGTCGTCACTAAGATTCTTGCATTCATCCATTTTTCTTTTTCGTTTTTGTTACCAAGTTTCTTTCTTTTTTCTTTGTTGTTATTAAGCCTCTTTCTTTTCTTTTTTTTACTTCCTTTCTTTCTCTTTTTTCTTTTTTCTCTAAGCTTCCATTTTTATTTATTTTCTTTGCTGTTACTGAACGTCTATCTTTCTTTCTCTTCGTTTATTTGTTGCTACAAAGCTTCCATGTTTTCTCTTTTTCTTTCTTTCTCTTTTTCTTTCTTTCTCTTTTTCTTTCTTTTTCTTTCTTTCTTCCTTTCTTTCTTTCTTCCTTTCTTTCTTTCTCTTTTTCTTTCTTTCTCTTTTTCTTTCTTTCTTTCTTTCTTTCTTTCTCTTTTTCTTTCTTTCTCTTTTCTTTCTGTCTCTTTTTCTTTCTTTCTTTCTTTTTCTTTCTTTTTTTTCTTTCTTTCTTCCTTTCTTTTTTTCTTTTCTTTCTTTCTTTTTTTCTTTCTTTTTCTTTTTTCTTTCTTTCTTTCCTTTCTTTCTTTCTTTTTTTTCTTTCTTTTTCTTTTCTTTCTTTCTTTCTTTTTTTTCTTTCTTTCTTTTCTTTCTTTCTTTCTTTTTTTTCTTTTTTCTTTTCTTTCTTTCTTTTTTTTTTCTTTCTTGCTTTCTTTCTTTCTTTCTTTCTTTCTTTTTCTTTTTTCTTTTTCTTTCTTTCTCTTTTTTTTTCTTTTTTTTTTTTTTCTTTTTTTTCTTTTTTTCTTTTTTTCTTTCTTTCTTTCTTTTTCTTTTTTTTCTTTCTTTTTTCTTTCTCTTTTTTTTTTCTTTTTTTTTTTTTCTTTCTTTCTTTCTTTCGTTCTTTTTCTTTCTTATTATTTATTTACTGGTAGGTCAGGGTTAAGCGTTTGTTATTTTTATTTCTCTCCTGTCCTGTTTTTGCCACTTTTTTTTCTTTTTGTGGGAGCGGAGTGATGAATCTGGAACTTTTTTTCTCTTTTGACTATTAATCACGATTCAAGTTCAAACAATCGTAAAAGTGCTTCAAGCATTTGACTCTCTCTTCTATTTTTCAATTATATTTAAATTGATAATTTAATATTCTATGACTGATTGTTAATTGATAATGGGGTGGGGGATAATAGACACTGGAGTGAAAGGTCGGAATTTATCAAGAAAACAGTTCATATATTTTGTTGTTTCTTTAGTTTATTTATTTACAGTCACAACCGACATTTTCCGCATGGGATACCTTCTAGCCAAGAACGGAATTGAACCATCCATCTCTCTCTCTCTCTCTCTCTCTATATATATATATATATATATATATATATATATATATACAGCAAAAAATCCAAAATTACCTCATGTGGATATATCGTATTTCAGCCGTCGCAACCTTGTGCCAGTCTTCTTCAACTCTGGACTCCCGGAGTACAGGGTTGAAGAAGACATTTATTATTGCATTATTCTAAAATTTTAACACATCGGCAGATAGCAATTACTGTCAATAACTGATCACAAATAGTTATTAAGTAAAAAAATTAGTAATTAATGTATAACATTATCCATAACTACATCTTCAAGAATGTCGTTTTTGATAAAAGTTAAAAATAAATAACCATAAATACGTAAAATATGCCTATATTGTCGAAAATTCCTTTTCCCACTATGTTGCTATTTGTACCATGTTATAATGTTTATTACTTAAATAATAATTATACTGAATAATTTTTTAGACATTAAAGTATATTTAATCACATCACCCGGATAGTTGTCACGATCTGTAAAATTCATCGACTTATTAGCACGAAAAGTTTCAAGTTGATGTTAAAAATTGCTTCAAAACATTGTCGACTTATTTAACATGATATGATCTATTATGACGTGTCTCTTATTTGTATTTAGATACATTGTATTTATTTTCAATTTTTCTAGTTGAATTGTTCATCTATATTGCAGATGATCCATTATTGTACATGATTAGGTTACAATAAAAATTGTATTTTATATGGATTCTACCTTATAAAAATTGAGATGTAGTAGAGGGGGGGGCTGGTATCATGAATTCGAGGGAGGCGTATCATAGATTCGGTGGAGGCCCAAGAGATCCTTGCATTGACCCTGCATACCTTGTATCACGTTGGGATACGCCTATTGTTTTTACGTTACAAATTAAGACTATTAGAAGATGACACATTTTCGCGGATTTTCGACATCATTCTGGGATCTCATCTTTTTGTTCAAATCCATGAATGTGTTTTGTTTAGTCTCGGAAAAACATAAAATTCCGTAAGGTTGAACTCGTTAAAATTCTTCAAATTTTTAAGAAGAAAACTCTCAAGTTGATGTTAAAAATTGCCGCAAAAAAATTGTTGATTTAAGATGGATTGATCCATTATGACATGTCTTTAATTTGTATTTAGATACATTGTACTTATTTTCAATTTTTCTACTTGAACTGTTCACTTATATTGCATAAGATTCATTATGAGAATAGAGATCCAATAGAGTGGGGGTCCAATATGATAGATTGGGGGGTGGGTACACGAGATCCTTTCATCGACCCTGCGAGCGTTCACCAAGATTGGAACAAATTTAGTGACTGCATGGTGGTGATGAAATATTACTAGTTTTGTTTTGGAGGTATTGAACAATATAAGCCATCTTTCCCTCCTTTGAACAGTGAAAGCTAGGTTTTTACATATGATTAAACTCATCACGTCATCTCGCGTCGCGGATGATTAATTGACTGATTTTTTTTTTACGGTTTATCAACCCTTTTTGAGTTATAGTAAGTATAATTATTTTATTGATTTATTTATTTTTTTAATATTGCATTAACAATTTTTAGAGGATAACAATGATTTTTCCACATACATACTATTTAATCCATAACTAGGGAGAAAGAAGATGGATTCATATATTTCGCAAGCGTATTAGCGCGTAAGGGAATGCAATAAACCCAACTGGAATTCGAACTCGACTCTCCCGTTTCTTGTCCTGAGGCACGTCGCGAATTAAGAATCGCAAAATAGAAAGTACGAGTAAAAGAATAATTGCGAGAGAACCCGAAAGAAACAAAGAGAAATGTAGGGAGTTAATGGAAACAATAAACATGGAGACCTGATAGAATTCAAAATGCGGGAATTTGACCTGAAGGAACTGGGCATGCGCACACGCGCATATGTTTGCATCTGCATTTTGTGCGTACGTACGCTGTGTTCAATGTTTGTCTGGATGAGCATTGGCCAACGAAATAAACGACGCCAAAATGCAAACGCGAATATAAATAAATAAATAAAATGCACATTCGGACGCGGAACTCTGCCATGCAATGTAATGGCTGACGAAGACGAGCTTGCTTGCTACTTTACGATTGGATCATTTTGAAAGAATTCAAACAGTTCTTGTCTCCTGCTTGGAAATTCCTCTGGGAAATCGATTGCGAACCTGTGTCTTGAAAGTACACGGGAATTGGCGACTATAATTTCTCGCCTTCTGACATTTTATCATCATTCTTTTCTTCTTCATATCTATTTTCTAACTCTCCCCATTTCTTTCTTTCTTCTTCATAATATATCTCGCTGTCTCTTCTTTTCTTCCTCCTAACTAATTTATGTGTCTCTTGATTTATTCTTTCTTACTTTATTTCTGTCTTTATTTCTTCTTTGATTTTCATTTGTTCTTTATATATATATATATATATATATATATATATATATATATATATATATATATATATATATATATATATATATATATATATCCATTTAATTCTTTCTTTTCTTTTTTCTCCTCCATTCATATTTTATATCTTTCTGGTTTCTTTCTTTCTTCCTTTCTATTTTCTCTCTCACTTCATTTCTTTTTTTCTTCTTCGGACGTATATTTTCTCTCCATCCCCTTCTTTCTTTTTCTTTCTTCTTTGATTATCACGTCTTTTATTTTGTCTCTCTTCCTTTTTTCTTTGTCCTCTTTTTTCTTCTTTCTCTCCTTCTTTCTTTCTTCTTCATTCATATTTTCTATCTCTGTTTCTTTATTTCTTTCTTTCATTCTTTTTTCTTCGTATATATTTTTTATCTCGCTCCATTTCTTTCTTTTGTTCTTTATCCTTCAAACGTATTTTCTATCCTTCTCATTCTTTCTTTCTTTCTTTCTTTCCTTCTTTCATTCTTTCTTTCTTCTTTGAATTTTTTCTTCTCCCTGTCTTTATATATAGCTTGTATCTCTCCATCTAATTCTTTCTTTATCCTCTCTTTTTTTCTTTATTCTTCATTTATATTTTCTATCTCTCCCACTTCTTTCTTAATACATTCTTTCCGTCTATCTTCCTTTCTTTCTTCATATATATTTTTATCTCTCCCGTTTCTCTTTCTCTCTTTCTTTCTTTCTATATATTTTCGATCTCACTCCGTTTCTTTATTTATTTCTTTATCATACGCATTTTCTGTCCTCCTCATTCTTTCTTTCTTTTTTCTTTCTTTCTTTCTTTGCTCATATTTTTTATCTCTCCTGTTTCTTCCTTTCCTTCTTTCTTTCTTCCTGTATATTTCATATCTCACGCCATTTCTTTCTTTCCTTCTTTCTTCTTTATACATATTTTCTATTTTTTCTTTCTTTCATTTTTTCTCTCTTCGTCGATTATCTCTTTTTACTTTTCGGTTCATTGATTTATTTATTTATTTGCCTGTTTACACCATCACAACGTTTCGGCCGTTTTACTCTACAGCATTCTCCATATGCTCGTATAACTTTAAGGTGATTTCGAATTGAATCCTCTATTTAATCTAGAGGGGTAGGCTATACCCATTCTGTTGCCAGTGGCTTGGGATATCTCGTCATGTTCTTATTTAGTACTGCTCAGACGAGATACGGACAGCGGAACGAGAATAGCCTACGCTGTACATTTAATAAAGGGCTCATTTCGAAATCCCTTGAAGGGTATCCGGAACAACATACACCAGAAGAAGGCCGGAGAGCACAACTGCCGGTAGCACCATTTTGTCAATTATTGTAAAATCAGTAGCAATTTTAGTAACCTCGAGTTGTACCCATAATAAGAGTCTGTATTTTCGACAGGATTGGTTAATGAGCAGAAATAATATTGCAGAAGGCGAGTAAGTTTACAATGACTTCCACAATACGCCTGACATATCAATCGCGATGAATGGATGTTCCCTCAGACCGCGTACATTGAGCGCCTCTTAAGACTTAAACTCAGGCCAGACCTCAAGTGGAACTCGTACATACGATCCATAGCTAAAGATACTGAAAAAGTAGTTGGTACCACTCCAGTAGGTACCTGACTCCACCTGCTATCCTCTATATCTAGTAGAGCCAGATCGGGTCAAAAATGGAATACTGCTGCCATATATGAACAGGATCTTCCCTTTCCGTTGCCGATAGAGTCCACAAGCGTCTCTGAGTTCTTGTAGGCGACGTATTATCTTCCACTCTGCGACCCCTTTCTCACAGACGGGACGTCGCAGGTTTCCCCCAGTTCTATCGCTATTTCCATGGACAGTGTTGATATGAACTACACTTCTTAGCCGTGACGGTTAGGACAGGTAGAACTAAGACACACCATACCACTCAAATTGTAGCAAGTCACCCTCATTCCTTTCGTATTCCCTTGGTGAGATGTAAGTTCCACTCGAGTAGCTTCTTCACACAAATCACTGACTTCTGGAAACAACTCCCAAGAGGTTGCTTACTCGATAACTAAATTTTAACTTGTTCAAGTCTAGGGTTAACCGTTAGTTTCCACATAACCGCATAAATTTTTGACTTTTTTACCCTCTACTTCGAGTAGCCCTCAGGTATTGTACAGGGTGAACACCTTTGTAATATATATATATATATATATATATATATATAATTTATTTTAGGATATTACACCGAAAACATATATATATATATATATCCTAAAATAAATAATCTTTCGATACATGACTGACGAGGCAGATTTTCCCGCAGTACGTTGCCATTTCTATACCACAGTAAGTTGCGATATAGGACCTGGTCTGTCCTGCTATTTACCCATAGCTGGTGGGGGGGGGGAGAAGAAGAGGATTCATACCTTTCCCAAAGGTATTAGCACATAAGTGAATCTAATGGATTTGACTGGAATTCGAACTCGGCTCTTCGATTTCTCAAACCGAGCCGCTATCCATTACTTCACCGGAATTTACCCTCTCTCTCTCTCTCTCTCTCTCTTTATATATATATATATATATATATATATATATATATATATATATATATATATATATATATATATATGGAAGAGGTTATAGTAGTTACAACGAGAAAAGGCGTGTATATTAAAAAGAGAGAAACTGCAAACGTTTTTGGTTGTCATGTGGATTTTTTAAAAAAAATATATTATGCTTTATTTTCCAGCAAAATTATGGAAAATAAAACAAAATATATTGTTTTTAATATTTATATATATATATATATATATACGATTGTAAATGTTATACAGAGATTCGAAGACGCATTGAAAGAGCAAAAGATGCCTTCCAAAGCTAATCAATGTTTAAAGAAACGAGTTTTATCCTCCACACAATATCTGCATAAGCTGTACCTCTGACACTGTCACACTCTACCTCGAGTGGCCCTCGGGCCTTGTCCAGGGTGAGCATCATTGTAAAGAAAAACAAAGTTCATATTTCTTCTGTGTTCCTGAATAGCAACCGTCATTTCCCGCCTTTAGGACGATAAATAGAGCAATGTTCTCTAACGCGCGTCATGGTTCACTAAACTCGGCGGCCATAGTTATCCGTTCTTCATCGCCCTCTTTCCTACTCCCACCCATTCTCCGCCCTCGACGTATCGCAAGACTAATTGACTATTACACTATCCGTAGAACAACCGACTGTCGTCGCCCCGAAAATCTCTGAAAGTCTCTTTTGGGACGGCTTTGAAATGGTCCTGTAGAGAGATAAGATATCGACAAAGTCAATAATTTCTGAAGAGGTCCCTGCGAAAGCCGGCTCCGTACTTGGGCGTCTCTTAACTTTAAATTTATAGGTCAATGCGTTTATTATGGACGTGGATCAGTGGAGAGCGGAGGAGCAGGGATGGACAAAGTGAAACGGTGATCTGGATCTGAAGTCTCCGTGAGCCCGGATGTAGACAGATGTGGTGGGATGAACAAGAATAGTGTATGGCATCGAGTGAGGGTGACTGAACGAAGCATGCTTCTTGAAACAGGGACAAAGCGATCAACATCCTATTCTCATATCTATTGTCTATATTTCCTTACTGTGAAACGCTTATGAAAAACCTAGACTTAGAAATCCTTAACGCAGTAGTGAGCTTAATGTTTACAGCTCCCGTATAATTTTGGCATGATGTCCGACAACATAAGGCCTATCTACCGCGAATAATGAGGTATATAAAGTCAATTAACATATTGACAGTATATATATATATATATATATATATATATATTTATTTAATGAAAAACAGACACTTTAAATGTTGAACAATAAAATTTATTTCACCAAAATCCTTTTTTAAACGATTTCGGATCATCAGGTAACACTTCCAAAATGAATTTTTCATTTCATTGTTTTGAAGTGTTGTAATGGTCTAAAAGTGGTCTGTTTTTCTGTTTTTCATTAAATAATAATCTGTTCTTTGCATTGAGCTCTCAGGATTTCATCCTCCTTGGATTTACCATTTCGGTTTACCAAGTTCTTCATAACTTATATATATATATATATCAAACTTATTCACTTTCATTGACAGAGAAGGTCTGTATGAATACCATCATTTTCGTGTCAGGCATCTGACATATAAAATTATATTATATAAGGGTGACAACACTGTAATATAGTATTATAGTGTTATATATATATATATATATATATATATATATATATATATATATATATATATATATATATGTACTCGTGTGTGAGTTCATGAAATTGTTTTCTGTTGAACTCATGGTGTTCAACATTAGATATCTTTATTCTGAATAGAAGTTGTGGTGGAGTAATGGATAGCGGCTCGGAGTGAGGAATTGGAGAGCTGATTTCGGATCCATTACATTGACTTATGTGCTAATAACCTTGGGAAATGTGTGAATCCTCTTCTATTCCCCCCAGCTATGGGTAAATAGCAGGACAGACCAGATTCTATAGCCTTGGATGGCAACTGGTCTACCGCAGAAATAAATGGCAACCTACTGCGGTATAAAATCTTCCTCGTCAGTCATGTATCGAAAGATACATGATCGCCTAAGCGTGTCTCACGCAAGCCACGTAACTGAATCTATATTTGGTTGAAATAGATACTGCTGTCATTTTTTCATGTATAATACGCATCGGTATTACACCTAGTATATAAGAAGCTTTGTAACCCACCGAGAATGTCTACTATGGAACGAGGTGTAGGAAATTAGACTCTGGGACCAATCCCTGATATTATGATTGCAATCCTCAATGGAATTCCCATCTACTGTATTCTTTCGCCTGTAAAATCTAAGGACTAAATAACTAATGACGCATCCGAGAGACTGATTTTCAAGAAGTTCGACTTTCGAACCAATATAGTGAATTCACCTGTTCATGGATCGCAACCGCAAATAGCCTTGTGCCAGACAAAGCTAAGTTAATAAAAATACGTAAGTATCAAATCAGATGTCTTTGTTGGTAAACTAGTCGAAAAAGATATGCGAAACGTGTGGGTGTTTCACCTTGGTCCTTGATTGCCAGAAAGAGCTACAAGCAGCGGTGTAGGTTACTTGATGGATTGATGTTCCGTAACAATACAGCAATCTTTACTTGTTTCTTACATTTTCCATTTTCTTAAAACCTTACGAGACGACAGGGACGATATATCGGCCGAAAGGTCGAATGACGAAGGAAACAACTTGGCCGATCCGTCAGCCCGATAGTACAAACGTCGAGATTAGCTGGCTGGTTTTCGTACCAGCCAATCAGATTGTTTCTCGTATTTCTTGCACATCTGGGCCTTTCAAAGGCGGTTTTTATGATAATTTGTCACGTTCTGTGATTTTACATCATTTTTGTGCGCGCGTGTGTGTGTGTGTGTGTGTGTTCCAAGTGTGAGCATGTGAAAAGGACTGTCTTAGCACTGAAACTCCGAACGAGGCTCTATCTACAAAGGGTTAATAATTTGTTTAGCTTTTGTAAGAATACAAGAATAACGGAATACTGGAAGAGAGAATACTGTTGTTTTTTTTTTGTTGTTGGAAGAAAGAAGATTAAATAAAAGGCGAGAAAAGAAGTCCAGGATGAAACAAATTAAATAGAGGCTAAAATGACGCTGCTCACAGGCTGACAGCTACCTTCTTAGACTCCAGAATTGTTATGATGTTGATTTGGAGTTAGTAGAGACAAACGCCAAATAACACGTAACAATAAAAAGGGTTTTAATAGGTTGGTAAAAAGGTACAGAAATCGCCTGAGTAGTCAATAACTAGCTCAGCTAAGAACTGCTCGGTCTATCTGTCTTTTGACATGCCACTATTTAAAGTCTTTGCTCGCAGACAAGTTCATCTTCAAGAGGGGTGGTAGGTTTCCGACACAACAAGAATCATCATCCCTATCACTCCTTAAAGGATTGATATTATTTTATTTTTTTAAATTTTCTTTGTTTCCTAATTAATTATTATTCCTAATTAATTTTTTCATTTCTTCTTAATTTTTTTTTCGATTTCCTTCATTATTTTTACATTTCTTTTCATATGTGTGTAAGCTGCAAGTTACCGCGACAAAATGCATATTTCTTTCGACGTTCAAAGACGTCGGGTCAGGAGGTTAATAATGGTGGCACGTCGATACAATTTTTGTCGCGGTAACTTGCATGTTCCAGTGTAACAGTTTATAATAATTATTTATTGCTCTACTTCATGTATTGAGCCCTTTTTAAATTAATTTAATTAACGTTTGGATTTCTTTTCGTTCTTTTACATATATATATGTGTGTGTGTGTGTGTGTGTTATAGTGGAACATACCTATACTATTGTTAATAGACTCTCCCACCTATAATAAGTAGGAGTAGTAGAAGTCGCTCAGTGGGGGTCAGTCAGTCGATGCCGGACGACCGTTAGTCGGATACTAAAGTATCAGCGACCACAACTAGATTTCTCTGCATCATTACCTATTATAATCAAGTTCCTAACGTTTTGTACGTCGAACCTATTTTAGGACCGACTTAGTACAAATACAAACCTCCACTGTGAAACCACTCCATAACAGCGTGTAAATATTCTTGCAATGATAAAGTCCCTCAGAGGACGAAACGCGTCGGTTAAGTATAGTTTTTCCTGTTGTCTCTTTTTATTCATATATTATGAAATGGACCAATATTTTTTTTATAGACACAGATATTTAAGTAAATGCTCTGTTTATAATGAACAGTATTAACAACATTTACCGGCCTGAATGTCCGAGAAATCTCATAGAAACTAAGTGTCCTCAATCTCGGACTTGGCCATCGTATCCAACACCACGATATATACGGTAGCATTGACCCGGATGATTCCTAGGACAGGAATCGAACCTGCATCCTTCACGGAACCGTCATATAGCTTGACGTGCTATACTATTTAGCTACAGACGAAGCGTGTTTGGCAAGTTTAAATTAATGTTTTTAAACTACAAATTTCCCATGATTACTCTCGAACGCTCATATCTGCTCAAAGCGTATCTTAACGTAAACAAATGACGTCATATATTATGAAATATTTGTATCTTTAAGAATAACGTATAAACAAAAAATATATTGAAATAAATGTCGGACTTAGTCGACTTCATAATATGAGACATACCTTGCTCGTAGCACTGGGCGTCAATCAATGTCGTCAGGTAATTCTCCGCTGTCCATGCGAGAAATTACCAACTATCATACCTACTTAGTTCACATCATCTGTGGTTCTTCTGGGAGGGGGGTGATGGGGCACAAGGGCAATGTCATGCCGTTCCACGTTTTCCTAGGAAGCATCCAGGTCAATGACATCGTATATATTGTGGTACTGGATACGATGGTCAAGCCCTAGATTGAGGTCTTTGACGTACGTGTTCCAGTTATATTCGACTCTTTCAGGCACCACCCTTGTGATTCAAGAGTGGCTGATCAAGAATATTTTACGAACACGTCATCCCCACAGCACAAAACCTGACCCGCTAGATTTAAATACCCTGGTATCTTGTGTTTACTTGAGAGGGACACCAGCTTGCAGTACCCACAATACCAAGGCGTTGAAAGTCGTATTCGTGAACAAGATAGAGAATATTAAGGATAACCATCCGATCTGAACAGATAGATAGATAGATCTGAACAGTATGAGATAGATAGATAGATAGATAGATAGATCTGAACAGTATGAGATAGATAGATAGATAGATCTGAACAGTATGAGATAGATAGATAGATAGATAGATCTGAACAGTATGAGATAGATAGATAGATAGATCTGAACAGTATGAGATAGATAGATAGATCTGAACAGTATGAGATAGATAGATCTGAACAGTGTGAGATAGATAGATCTGAACAGTATGAGATAGATAGTTAGATCTGAACAGTATGAGATAGATAATCAAATGACTGTCATAAATAGATAATGAAAAGACTCTCGTGGATAGAGAGATAGATAGGTGGATAAGGAACAGACTGTCATAGATAAATAATGAAAATACTGTCATAAATTACGAACATTATGTCTGCTTATTTTTATCATAATCCTTTCATATTCACGAATATCTTTCCGTATATTTATTCAATCAAACATGCCTAAAAGAGAATTTTCTGCCTAAATACACACACACACACACACACACACACAAACACACACATACACATAGATAGATAGATAGATAGATAGATAGATAGATAGATAGATAGATAGATAATGAAAAGTGTTGTGGAGTAGCTGAGCACTCCCACAAAATGGACTGGTCTAAGATTATTTATATAGCTCTCTCTCTCTCTCTCTCTCTCTCTCTCTCTCTCTCTCTTACTGAGTGAGAGGAGTTAACGATTAACAGTTTATTACATTAGTCTATGTTCTCAACCGTGTACCAATCCGGAATAAACTACTTCTTATTTTCTATAAGTCTGTAAAACTTTCCTACTTACGACACAACAAAAAGCCTCATAGATAGATAGATCGAGAGATAGATATGAAAAGACTGTCATAGATAATAAAAAGCCTCATCGATAGATATATATATATATAAAGTCTCTCATACATATACAGATATGTAAAGACTGTCATAGATATATACATAGATATGAAATGACTGTTACAGATAGATAGATAGATAGATAGATAGATAGATATGACTGGGATATAGTCTGTTCTATGGCTGTATTGAGATTGATCATGAGTCAAATTTTCTCTTCTCGCTAGTTTATCTCCAAGACCTACAGATCCCAACTTTATGCTGAGCAGCCCTTAGTTACAGTTTCTGGGAGAATGTGCATTATATGGCGTGATTAACAGTCTGAATAAGGACAGTACTCTCAAAGCTTCGGTCACGATGACTTGTGTCTTCCTGCTAGCACAACCACCGACATACTCCCAAATATTTCCGTCTACCCAATTTCACTCACAAGGCTTGGATCAACCCATTGTATGGTTTTCAGGTAATTGTCCTCAGGCCGATAACATCAAGGATTCACCTTCCAGACAGAACGACAATGGTGAGATTCGAACCTGAATCTCATGGGAGGATAGTGAACGTTCTGATTACTTTCAATATATTCTTATGTTGTATGCATGCTAGTATATTTGTTCCTTTTATTCGGTTATATAAAAAAAATATATATAAAATCCCGCCTTGTTGAAATCGTCATACATTCGCGATTTACTTGCGTAAAATAGTGTTGCCCTTACTTTTAGTCAAAGCGTTGACAGTTCTGTCACAGTTTCGATCCTTGGACCGGTTAGTGCAGACTTAGAGTCAATAGAAACAAAGTGAGCAATCACTGATCGATCAGGTCGAGATATCCATCTACTCCCGTTGTTTAAATTAAGGGTTCAGTACGAAATTCCTTCAAGGTTGTGCAGGTTGATAGAAACCTGAAGAAAAAAGAAAGATCGAAACATGATAATAAAAAACAAAGATGGCGGTATAAGTCCGAAGATAAATAATGTACATAATAAATAGTTAGCCCATAAATATAAACACACGCCATGCCACGCACATTGTAGTGAATCACCCTTATTCCTTTCGTATTCCATTGGGTAACGTGTAAGTTCCTTTCGAGCTGCTTCTTCATACGAATCGCTACTTGTGGTACCGACTCCCAAGGTGATGTTTGCCCGATCACTAAAATCTCAACCTGTTCAAGCCTTGGGTCAACAGTTATTTGCACATATCAATAAACTGTGCCTCTTATTCTGTAAAATCCTATCTCGAGAGGCTCTAGAACCTTGTACAGAGTTAACATCATTGTATAATATTGCACTCTCTAGTCGTAAAATGTAACGTGGTTATTTTTTAGTGTCTTCGGGGATGAGACGCGTATATCCATTCCAAACGGTACATTTTCTATTTTATGATTGTGTCAGAGAAAAAATTTTCCGGTTCAACAACGGAATAAACCCCTGACCTGCTATTCTTAGTACATTGGAGAAGTACATTGTATCAGAGGGATCTTCAGTTCTACTATTATGCAACATCTTCTTTACGGTCATGGCTCTCTACCACTTCCTCTCTTTTGGGTATCAGAGGGATCTACTGTTCTACGTTTATGCGTCATCTTTCTTATGAACACGGCTCTCTACCACTTACTCTCTTTTGTGTATTAGAGGGATCTCCAGTTCTACTTTTATTCATCATCTTTACGGTCATGGCTCTCTACCACTTCCTCTCTTTTGTGTATCAGAGGGATCTCCAGTTCTACTTTTATGCATTATCTTTCTTATGAACACGGCTCTCTGGTATAACACATCAGGCTATATGCCGGTTCCGTGTTGGATACAGGTTCGATTCCTGTCGGAGGACACATATTTTCTATGAAAATTTCTCAGACTTTCAGGCCGGTAAATGTTGTTAATACTGTTTATTATAGACAAAGCATTTACTTAAATAGTTGTCTCTATATAAATAACGTATAACAATAAAATATATTAATATATATATATATGTGTGTGTGTGTTGGTTTTTAGTTGTATATCCTTATGTGTGCGTATTAACATGATGTCGATATATGGTAAAGTGTATTTTGCTTCTGTTTCGTAGGTGAAATCGATTGTATGTTTCATCTTGTTTACTC